>OX438751.1:20377000-20503184 GCA_949316235.1 Oegoconia quadripuncta
CCCCTGAACTGCGATATGTCCGGCACGACGCAGAGCATAGACTCAGCGCACCGGTACATGGTTTCCGCCTCCACATCGCCGAACCACACCTGCAGCGAGGGGGTGAAGTTGTCCCCCGCTAACTCCAGCATGGCCACATCGCCGCCACCGTTCAGGTTCAGCGAGTGGACTAATGGGACGGGGGTCACTGGTGACCTGGTGGGGAAGGATGGCATATTATAGTAGGAAAAGAGTAGAATAATGACTACTGGGCCACTGAACATCTGTAACCTATACAAGGATACTTCAGACCTCAAGTACAGAGGTCTATCGTCACCTGAGGATAAATGTGTAATTTCAGCAGTTATCTTTAAACCGAAAAACAGTGCTGTTGCTTGCTTAGAAACAGAGAAAGTCGCCGATAAGACCTATAGTGTCCACGTTGCTGCACCTAGGTTTTTGCTACAACCTTATAAAAATTAAGAATATTGCGGATTGTACGAGAACTGTTGAGAAATTGAGTAAGTTGTGGGCGATCCTGCTACCATGACCTACAATTGTAACTCCGAATTAAACGACAGTATATTCGTTGTTTCGGACATTCATAACGAAAACATTTTGAACAACGAGTGCACGTTACCAATCTTATTCCACCATCGTCATTCCATCTTCGGACTACTAGATGAGTGGCGAGAGTTTACACCCGTAGGTCGTTGGCGTACCGAATATTCGCACTAAGCGGTTCGACTCTTCATTCCGAACAGTCAAGGTATGGAACCCGTTCCGGCGTCAGTCTTTCTGAAATCCGACGATCTCGGGATGTTCAAGAGCACTTTTGAATAGGCAATTACTGAGATCGCGTGCGGCTTTTTGGCGGGAACTCGGCGAGTGAAGTAGCATTTTTCTTTATAAGTCTTAAAATTTGTGCATTCTAACTTTTGAAGCTTAATAATGGCAGAATATTGTGCAGCAAACGTTAGTGTTGGTGTACAGGTGAAGGGAAGTGTGAATTAAGGTGCGTAACGGAGCTTTCGGGTTCCCACAAGAAGCCGCCAAAATCTTTTGTAAAGCATTCTGCCACTTTACTGAAGAATGACTTGACCGTGACTAGACTCTGTATACGACGAATTACTTGTTTTGATTGAGACTGACCTATAAACTGAAGAAATAAGATAAATAATTTTCACTCGAAACTGGCAGTAATGTCCCTCGACAATGAGGTTGACGGTTGCCATCCTCAAAAATAAGAAGAAGAAGAAGAGATCGCGTGCATCATCTTCGACCACATCGTCATTTTACAACAGGTGAGATTGTGGTCAAACGTGTATCCATTCAATTATATTAAAAAAAAAAACAAATTCTCGCCTGCCCTACTTGGTCTTGTAACAAAAAATTTAAGCAACTATTAAATGTGATGTTATGAGTTGTTTTGCATATCATGAGATCAATTTTTTTATGATGAACTACATAAGAGTTTCACCAAAATCTCATTCGATGGACAGTGACAGTGAGGCAAGCGTTCTCAGTTTTCTATTCACCCTACTCTTGGGGATTCGTATCTACTCTGACGGAGGCGTAAGAGTAGTTGCATTGGAACATAATTATTATGTCCTCGTCACATCCGCAACCCTTATACGAGCATTTACTCCACCACGCGGGTCCAATGCTGATGCACACCAGTAATTGCATGACTGTCAGTGTTTTCAAGCTGCCCCTATGGACCACCACCGACTTGACTTACGGACTGCCGTCCTTTGAAAATTACCGGGACCGACTGTTGATCCACTCATTCAAAACCTAACCGTGCTAACTTAACATACTGCGCTAATTAAAAACAAACAGCGAATGCGACGTTCGCTGATTTAGCTGGCCGTATCGTTCTAATTAGTGTTATCACCAATTTACAAACTTAGAGCATTTAAAAGTTATACAATTTTAAAAGATGTCGCCTAATTTAACCATTCAATTAGGCGTGATACGTTCGAGTTTGTTAAGCCTCTGAATAAGCGTCCGTCAGACATTATATGGGTCACTCATGATAACTCCATCACATGGTTTGAAAAAATAACTATTCCGAACTATTGTTTTTTTTTTTGTTTTTTATGCATAACGGGTTGGTACTTGACCTCAATCACACCTGATATTAAGTGAAGATGAGGTCGAAGATGGAAGCGTACTGACCCGGAAACCCCAACACATTTGAGGGACTGGCTATCTCATTTCTGACAACCGGAACACGACAATGCTATTAACATTGCTGCTTGGCGGCAGATTTAGATAAGATGGTGGTAGCTAGCCAGGCGGACATTTAAAATGCCCTACTACTACTAATTTTCAGTTATTTCGATAGGAAACATTTTAATCCATAAAAAATGCATGATTTTTCGTTGGTAAATTATTTGAATATTATTATAAATTTGAATAAATAGGCAATTGGACCGAGGAGCGTATATTTTATTTAACCCGAAGTTGTGCCGTTACCCACGGGTGCAATTACTTTCTATAAATATAATATGCATTTATTATACATAATAAGCTTTCCGAAAGAAAATCTCTAAATTATAGTGAACACCGTATCAAAATCCGTTGCGTGGTTTAGAACTAGACAGAGGCAGACAGCGACTTTGCATGTTTTATACTATTTAGTGATGTTTATGAGTGTTCTGGTTTTATTACGAGTGGGTGGAATTGCAAATATATGCGTTTGAGGTCATTTACGTTGTTTCCTGAACAGAGTTGCTTGTGTAGCGCCCAGAATAAAAAAATGATTTTTTTTTCCTTTTATACTCTGCCCAGTAACGCCTATGTAACATATTTTGCAAGAGTAAGGATATAGTGGTAATGGTCTCAAATACTTAACAACATCTGTATACGGCAATGCTTTATTATATGCGTTTGATGTTTGAAACGTGTAACGATATGGCACCCCAGACCTTCGTAAGTCTATTGCGAGCGTACAAAGAAAACTTCGCTATTGTGAAGTGTACACAGACTGGAAGTTCACAATCCATCGACAAAAGCATTTCACATTACCCAACCTAAGAGATCCTAAGCAATTAATTTTCAGCTTACCAAAATATAACACCCATTGCCAATTAGTATTAAAAACGCTTATAGAAAATTTTAAACTATGTATGTTAAAAAGCATTTTTAGGAATATAACGATATAAACCACGTTTTAAAGTATAAACTCCGCCAGATAATGCATACCTATATCTAACAAGATAGGTTTCCGTAAGATGAAAATGTTAAAGATTTGTGAATTAAAAAAAAAATATAAACAAGTTTTATGCAGAAAGTTGCCGCAAGCGAAAAGAGTACAGATCAGCCAGAGATACGCAGATGGTGATGGAGAGATTCAGGCAATATGTTTAAAAGTATTTGAAGATACTCGTACTCATTCCCGATGATTATTTATATGAAAATTAAAAATGATTTATTTCAAACATATGGCACAAGAGTTATAAACAATACTAAAGATTGATTTACAATTTACATGTTTGTAGTAGATTAGTTACTTGATTCTGTTAACTTTAACTCCACAATAGGCAAGCCGGTATTGTGGGAGTTAAATAAATAAACAGTTACCTGCCCATGAATATTGGACTCGGTCAGTGAGTTATGCTACACAATTCTATGTCAAAAATTTAAGACGATTGCACATTTTATGAACTGTGTGCATTAGATGTTTGTGTAAAATAATGTAATCAATGTTTGAAGATGTTTAAACAACGTTTTCCCAGTTCGGCTGCATTATTGAACCAAATCCATCTCCAGGCTTATTTTATTGTTGTTTCATTACTTTAAGAGGTTTAAATTTTATTTTAGACCTTATCTTCTTTAATTACTAGAATATAATTTAAGTAATTTATTGGAGATTTAAAGGAAAACGAATTTCGATACCACGTCCGGTGGGTGTAATCGATAGTGACCCTGTCAGCGAAAGCAACGATTGCTGGTTCGAAACCCGCGACAGGTAAATGTTTTTGTGATGAATACGAACATTTATAGACGTTTATATAAATATTTATGTATATATTTATGTATCTGTATCCTTAGTACAAGCTTTGCTTAGTTTGGGCCTATATGATTGGTGTAAGTATCAGAAAAATTTATATTTATTTATGATTATTAATAATTTCTGAGATCGCTATTCGTATCATCCGAAACAAAACCTCGGTAACACTCATTTTTAAATTTTTGCGAAGTATTTATTTATATGGCAATTTTAATCTACTTTTGACTGTTCTATTATAAACTGTGGCATAAACTCGCAGATTTCCTTTATTATAAAAGATCTCCTACAATAAGGTTAATTTTAAAGATTGATGATTTTCCTTTCCTTCTATAAATTATTTAATTAAAGTGACAAAAACGTCGATGATTACACACAAATATAGTCATGCGTACGATTGTAACACCTGAAATAACAGAATTAGCCACATCAAAAATTGTCGTCGTTTCATAAAATGTGACCTCAATAGGACTGATTTTTTAAACACTAGTAAGCTGTAATACATACCTAACAGGACCCATTCCCTCATAAAACTGGTACTCCGCTTTATCAGTGGAAATGATGGTCCAGCAGGCTCCATCATTTATCATCTCCTTGTTAGGCTCTTTGGGGCACGGCGTCGCTTGGAACTGAATGATACGCTCTTGTGATAGGCAAAGGTACATCCTCTCTGTATCCTTCATATAGAAGGCACACTTGTGCAACTGTGATACAGGGTCATCTGCTTCCAGTAAAGCCATCTGTTTGTCAACCTTGGGAGAGAAATTATTGATCATAATGATTTATAAATATCCCCAAATAAATGTGACACAGAATGGTGACGATTGGGATGTACACCAACTAAACTAAAACCAGTTTTGGAGTGGTGCTGTCGCATCGTACTGTTCCAGGGAGAAAGAGCCAGTACTATGTTAAAACTGGTTTTAGTTTAGTTGGTGTACATCTGAATCGATACGAATGTCTGCATTGGATAGAATATATACTTATTTATATAATTGTATTACTTTACAAAAGTTACGAATAAGTAAACCTAATTGAAATTGCAACAATATTTTAAAGTAATTTCGCCAATGACCCTTAAGGATCAGTCCAGTGAGAGTGGAACCCTCTGTACATTTTGACCCAATCTTCCTTTAAAAAATGTGGTGCCGAAAATTCAATGTTGATTAGTTTTGAAATCTTATGTGATAGAAAATGATAATTTTATTTCTGTATTACAATAATATACCTATAAGATCGGGGGAAGAGAGAATGAAAAATGCCTAATCAATTTTTTTTTATCTAGATGAAATACCAAACTACCTATTGAAGTTTAATGTTTTTAGAATTTTTATTGTAGATGTTTGTCCAGGGTAGGCTGTATCTAAGACATCTGAACGGATTTCAATGAAATTTCGTACAGAGATAGACTATATCCCACTTAGCATAAAGAGATGTTCTTATTCCATAATTTCAAGTAATTGCCACGGGTCGATAAAGTAAATGCACACACCTTTAGGCAATTTTTAATTTCTTAGAGTGAAATCTAATTTGATCGACAAATATTTTTAAACTTTTCAAACATCAAAACGGTTTCATGTCTTTGGGCAATTTCTAATATCTTTGACTCAAATTTAATTTCTTTGGTCAGAAATTTATATTTTTAACTGCTCAAAATCAAAATCAAAATCCAAAAAAAAGGTTTATTTTGTAGGTACACAGGGTACACTTAAAATAGTCAGATTTTACATTTTTAAAGCTACTGCTTGTTCAAAAGGCAATTTTCCCCTGAGAAGAACAAGCAAGAAACTCGAGAGGTCGCTCTTTTAAAAAAAGGTTTTTATATTACAAAATTATTAATTATTATTTTATGTTATAATACTTTATTATTATTTTATGTTATTGCTAAAACTTCAAAACAGCTTCAGCAAAGTGAAGCCAATTATGTACAGATGTATAACTTGGTGTGCTTATTGAGGTATGTTATTTATTTCATTTTAATGAAAAAAAAAATACCCCAGAGAAATGATAACTTTTAGATCACTTTTTGCAGAACAACCACACGAGCAGTACATATGTAGAGAAATAAACAATTTAGACATTAAGTTCCCATTTCTCAATATGGCACAATAGCCTACAATATGATATAAAAACATTCAATAAATTATTAATTAGGTATTACTAGACTTTCTATTCGTTGGGAATAAATACATTAAATGTCTCTTAATTTTTACAAGCTTTTATTTAAGTGCCTTGCCTAAGTTGCCTTGTTTTAAGTTTAACTTTCCCAACTTTTTGGTGGGTAAAAGTAATTAAATGGAAATTACAGTTTGCTCAAAAAAAGAAACATTAAGCCTTCATTTATGTTATTCATTTGTATTTTATATATTAATGGGGTTTTAATATGATATTAATTAATTAACTTTTACATTTATATATTATGCCTAAGAGTGTAGGTACAATATCCACCCATAACGTTATATGGGTGGATATTGTTGTTATAAAAATAAATACCAGCAAGGGAGCAGTGATAAGAATAATTCAATTTCTCTATTAATGGATGTTTTAAGGGAATAAAGTATGATATCATGATATCAAGTTGGTAGTGCTAGTTGACTGCTATTTACCCTTTTATGCTTAAAGTGTCTATTGAGATAGATTTGATAGCATTAACGTTTTTATTTAGAGTTTACAGTTTATTTAGAGTTTACAGTTTATTTAGAGTTTACAGTTTATTTAGAGTTTACAGTTTATTTAGAGTTTACAGTTTAATTTAGAATTAGTACTGTCGTCAATTATTTGGCTATTTCAAACAGTTTTGAGTTTGATTACATTGATATTCATGCAAAATTTTACCTAACAAACACTGTTTTGGCCATGCTAATAAACAAGATACATATAATGAGGAGCTAATGTATTTCAGAACATTTTCTCACCTTCCTTATAATGAGCCGAGGAAGGGCCATACCCGTGACGGAGCACACAAGTTTCACAGTGGACCCATAGTGAACATATCCATCTCTCACTGCAAACTCCTCCGACTCACTCTCATTATCATCTAGCAGGTGAATCGTAAACGCACCCCATTGTGTCGATGAAGCATGAAAGTTGCCATTTTCAACATGTAAATATCTCGTAGATACTGTCTGAGACCTCAATCGATTAAACAAGGCTACCTTAGTACCACTAGCTATACACAAGTCTGCATTTTTCAGTGACTGCTTTTTCTTTGAGGGCTTTGAAATTACTTTTATTCTTTTACTATTAAAAATTCCAATATCATGACCATTGCCATAAAACATTTTCACTGACAACATAAAATGTTTTCTTTTATCAGAATCCGATATGTACAGAGTTTTAGCAGCACAGTACTGTTTGCCATTGTTTAAATCCAACTGTTGCATATCCTGGTCAGAATTGCCTATTCCGATAAAGGCACATAGTTGTGAAGCTTGCTCAGTTTCACCTTCCCTGAGCATGCGCTCACGCCGGAGTCGCCAGCCATCTCCAAACAAGTAAATACAAGGTGGAGGGCAGAAGAAGCGTTTTTCATTGCCATAAGACTTCTGTGCGACTTTAGCGTGCAGGATAACGACAACCATGTCGGAGCGGTCGCGAAGGTACCGTTCCATGGCCTCGCGTGTGAGGCGGCGCTCCTCGGGGCGGTAGGCGCCAGCGCCGGGACCTGCGGCGCTGGCGTAGCGCGGGAACAGCGCTCCATGCTGCGGCGGCGGTGACGGCCCGCCCGCCGCCATACCGCCCGCGCCGCTCCCGAACTGGTGCGGCATGCTCGCCACGGCTTCCACTCACCACCCTCCACGCGTCATATCCTTTATCGATCCAGCGACAAGGCGCACATGACGCCGTTCTCGTGCCCCTATCTGGAGCCAGTCCGGCTGCACGTCGACACTCTCATGTAAACAGAATAATGTGCAACGAGAACGAACAACGTAGCGTCTCCCGTTATCGCCCCACTATTGACGCCCGATAAGGGACTCCAAAAAATTACAACTGGCTACCGGAATCTTTTATCTCTTCGATCGATACACTCATTTATTATTCACGGCACTATAAATTAATTACGATGGGAACTGCAACACACATTTCATTCAAAAACACCTGTTCGACGGCAAAATTTTCAGACAGTCTAGCCAACATTCCACTCCGTATTGTTTACTATTTACACAAGGGTTACAGTTCTTATCTTGTGATAAGCTTTTCGTTGATAATTTCACGTATTTACTGGGGAAGAAAGTTACTATAAATTCATGTTTATTCCTAGAAAATAAATACGACAACGCTAGAAACACGAGCTGTCAAAATGGAAACCATAGACAAAAAGTGGAGAAGTGCACACACAAGCGTGTTGTCGACAACACTCGCGAGAACAAAATCGAGTGATGTGAAGCCGCTCGACCCAACGACTGACAGCCGGTCATAGGATGTGGGGTTACGCATGGGGCGTGAGAAAATAAAGTGTGGGAAAGAGTGGGCGTTCGCGGCGTAGTAAAACATTTGATATGTTGTAGTGAACCGAACACATATTTATGAACGCAGTGAGCCAGTAGCAGACATTTCGCTTTGCGCTTGTGTGTGTGATAAATACATCGAGTTCATGAAGCGAAAAGGTTGCGATGTGTGAGGAAGAGACCGACGATTGACCGGAGATCTCGTGGGAAACGACCTTTGTTATGTACACTGATATACATTAGGCTAAACAAAAAAATCTGGAGTGGAATTTAATCGCACGCGATGGGAGTCACCGGGCTGTGGCGACTGATCGAACCGGCCGGCAAACCCGTGCCAGTCGAGACTTTGGAAAATAAGGTTTTAGCTGTTGGTATGTACCCATTCCCCTCAGATTACAGAAAACTACTGTAATTCAACGCTGTATTAAGTTAGGTACCTACTCATTGTTATTTTATTTACCTTCTTACATTGAACTTATTTCCAACAGATATTTCAATATGGTTGCACCAGATGGTGAAAGGTTACCAGGATGCCAAGGGAGCCCCTCTGCCCAATGCTCATCTCATGGGACTATTCCAGCGGCTATGCAAATTACTATATTTTAGAATAAAACCCGTTTTCGTTTTCGATGGCGGATTCCCTGAATTGAAAAGAGAAACTATTGTAAGATTGTTTTTCATTTTCCTCATTTAATTTTTAAACAGATTATAGGTACATTTGCTCAGTGTAACCATGGGAAACATTAGTTCAGTATAAAACGCACCACTTAAGAAACAATCAGCTTTATGTTTAGTTAACATGAAGGTGACAATCCTATTTAGTTACATCATAATTCAAGAAAGATTATTTGCAGGCGAAGAGGCAAGATCATAAAACAAAATACAACTCGGAGTCTGAACGTCTCAAAAGGGAACTTGCTCTGGTACTGTGCAAGAAGACAGCAGTCAGCAGTTTGTTGGGCAAACAGACATCACCAAGGCAGGGAAATAATTCTAATAATGCTGGTGATGATGATATCTTCAAATTACCAGCATTACCACAGAAAGATCATGAGAGTGAATCCGAGTAAGGAAGTTATGTTATTTATATACATTTTGAATTCGAATAGGCAATTAGTTTCGCCCATCATAAAATTAATTTATAAAATATTACAGATCGGACGATGAAAAAAGTCCAAATGGACCAGTTATTGATTTGCATTCTGTTGACATAAAGTCCGACAAGTTTAAAAATCTAACTGTAAAGGAAAAATATGAATTACTTGTGGAGCTAAAAGAAACTAGGAAAATGAATTCATGGGGAAAACTTCATGAATTGCCAAGGGAAAGTGATCATTTTTCAGATTTCCAGGTAAGTACATAAGCTCCTTAATTAATTATCTGTTTGACGATAAATTTCATCATATAATAACACTGCCCCAAAACTTACTATTCACCTAAATTCATGCAGATGCAAAGGTTATTGAAAAGGAGAAAAGTACAGGAGTGTTTAGAAGAGACGGAAAGAGAAATGGGAGATGGTGGCATGTCATTAAATGATTTGGAATCATTGCTCAATGAGGAAGGTATTGACACGAAAATAGACAGTTTACCGACCCGTCGAATTGCTTCTAGTAATACCACTCGATTTTTACTAATAAATAATGTAAAAAAAGCGTTAGCGGAAGCTAAAATGAAGAGCAAAGAACAAAATGCACCTAGCACCAGCAAAACCATCCAGGACATACAAATAGCAGAAAAAAATGAACCAAAAACAGATGAACTTGAAGAAGACTTAGAGAAAGCAATAAAAATGTCTTTAGAATGTGTCGGTGATGATAAGACAATATCATCAAAAAAAGACGAGTTGGAAGAAGATATAGAAAAAGCAATACAGATGTCTTTGCAATGTAATAATGAAGCAGATGAGGCAATTAATAACTCTTATAACTCTAAAACTGATGATTCATGGACTTCAGTAATGACAGATTCAGATTATACTGATTCTGAAGATAATGATGGTTTTGAACACCCATCCATTTCATCAGCTAAAGCTTACATTATGCAATACACAGATTTTACTCATAAAACTATTGACAAAATTGTAGCCTCAAAGCACAGAGTTAAAAGTAAAACTAAGATACCTGCAATAAATGAAATATTAGAAGAACTAAACCAAGAGAAATCAGTTATAGTGGATAATATAGAGATATCATCCAGTGATACTGATTATAACCAAGACAATGCAGACGCTTGTCATAAACAGAATGTAAGTCAAGACATAGTAGAATTAAGTACAAGTGAAGATTTTGAAATAGATAATAATAATGAGGGTGCAGATACAACCCAGTCGTCGGTAGTGTGTATTAATGATCCTATACAAGATGTTGTACAGCTTGATACAAGTAACGAAGATAATGATCAACCTGAAGGTAATATGACACAGAAACCCAATGAAGAGACGTCATCAGATTCTGACGATGATGAGTTTGAAGATGTACCCGAAGTAAATAATAAGTCTGCTAATACTGTCGTTGAATTATTGTTAAACCTAGATGACGTTCCAGATGAAGACATATTTGCTGATGTTTTCGAGAATACACAAGGACATGTTTCAAAGATATTGACAGGACAGGACAATTGCAAAGATCTTAGAAATGTTGCATCAAAACAACAAGATCAACATTTTGAATTTACTAATACAGAAAAGAAAGATATGTTCCATGAACAAGTAACTGCCAAAAATGAAGATTTACGAAGTAATAAAGTGGATTTGAACACACAAGTTGACAATCAGGAACATGTAATAATCAAGCAAAATACGGAAATTTTAAGTACAGATAACAGTTGTAAATATACAGATTTTAGCAATGTAAATGCAATTGAAACTGATCAGAACGAAGTTATTATTAATAATGAGTTTACTAAACCCCCTGCAGATCCGATTTCCACCGAAATGCTTAATTCTATTGTTGATAAATTACAAAATGAAGAGCAAGACTTAGTACATGAGAAGGGTAGATTAGACCGCATTGGTCGAAATATTACTGAGCAAATGACTAAAGAAGCTCAAGAACTCCTTCAGATATTTGGTATTCCTTACATTATTGCACCTATGGAGGCAGAGGCACAGTGCGCTTACCTAGAAAGTGTCAAGTTAACCGATGGTACTATAACAGATGACAGCGACATTTGGCTATTTGGTGGACGAACTGTTTATAAGAACTTCTTTAATCAAAAAAAACATGTGTTGCAGTTTTTGGCTGAAAGGATTGAGCGATCATTTAGTAAGTTTAGTTTTTTATGCATTTGAATCATGTAATGTTTGAGTATTTTGGAATAAATGTTACAATTTGATTTTTACAGATTTGAGCAGAGAACAACTAGTACTCTTAGCTCTGCTAGTTGGTAGCGACTATACAACAGGAGTGACTGGTGTGGGACCCGTCACAGCTTTAGAGATCCTTGCATCATTTCCTTTCAACAAAAAACAATGCCTTGGTGAAACTTCGAAACAGGGAATTTACGAGCAAATTATAACTGGGTTGCAAGAGTTCAAAAAATGGGTAAAGGCTGGTAAAAGAACAGACAATACTACACTGAAAAAAAAGTTAAGAAATGTGAATTTAACGGATGACTTTCCAAGTGTTCGAGTAAGCTTCAGTCTTTTGAGTGGGTAACATAGAATTTTCTAATTGAGTTAAATTAACACTGTCATTATTTACAGGTCATCCAAGCCTATTTGGAACCAAATGTAGAGAAAAGCGAAGAAAAATTTACTTGGGGTGAATTAGATGTCTCAGTTCTACGGGCTTATACGAAAACCAAATTTGGTTGGTCGCAAAACAAACTGGATGAGATCATACAACCTGTTTTGAAGAGAATTCTTAATCGTAAGAATCAGAAGAGTATTCAGGAGTATTTCAAACGCACGATAGATTTCCAATCATTAGAGGATCATATGAGTAAACGAGTAAAAGCCGCGGTACAGAAAATGGGGCCTGAAGCACCTCTTGAAGAAAATGTTACTAAAGAAAAAAATAAACCTGCACGTAAGAGAAAAGTGACCGGTACACAAATTAAAAATAGTATCACCACGGAGTCTTCAAAGACTGAACAAATGCAGAGCAGTGAAGAACTTGTACTTAACACACTCTGTGTAAAAGTAGTCTCAGAAATTCGAGATGGCGGATCAGGTATTCAAATTACAATACCAAAATCTGATCGCTGTTACGAAAATATTCCTCAAAGAGAGAAAGACAAACAGAATTTGTTACAGAACAAAATGAAAGCTATTGAAATATTTAGAAAAACAAAATTAGATCGCAAAAGAAAAGTTACTAAAAAGAGAGGTATCAAGCCAAAAGAAAAAGCTGAGCTTTCTGAAAGTGATAGTGATTGAATGTTTTTTGTGTATTAATTTATTTAAATAAAATGAAATTACATCATTGAGAAACTAAATCAAAAGTCAGTAGAAATTAAACAAGGAACTGTATGGCCCTGAAAGAAGGTCTCGGTGAAAATAAAACACCATAATAAAATAATTAATTTATTGTTTACATTTAACTGTTTCAGTACAAACTAAGCATACTCGTAGTTTTAAACAAAGTGTTTTACATAAAATTAATCTTGCACACACAATAGTAATAAATGAAAAAAAAAATGAGACAATACTCACACCTAGTATAGTATACTTATAATTCAATAGCTGTTTTAAATTATCTTTATGAAACGTTAAATGGATGGTTGGAAAATTATGGGTAAGTTTTCGTGAATTACGTTTCCGCATTTATGATAACAAATAAGATGACCGTTTCCGGACAATATCTTTACTGTTCAGCGGAGCTCACATCATAAAAATTAAGATTTATTTTCGAAATTGAAAACTATTATAAACTAAAATATCTAAATAGCTTAGCAATGAATAACCATAACTAAGAATAATGAGTCTATTTAGGTAATTAACTAAATAAGGTAATATATTGTAACTTGTAAGTTTTTATAGAAACTTAATGGAATACTTTTGTGTGCAAGAGATTTAATTTTTATGATGTGGCCGCCACTAAAACGTAAAAGTTCTTTAGTATCAACTATTTTGATATTTAGATCTATTCTACTATTGGGTTGAAGCGAAATACATATTCACCGTGACGGAAAATAAATGAATTTGATTAAACATTCTTTTCAAAACCTATTTACATCTAACGACTAAAGTAGAACCGCCAAGAGATAGCAAATTGACATAAGTTCCGATTCCAATAATTACTTAGTAAAGTAATATTGAAGTATCGCTTGTGTGAAGTAACATTACTCACAAAAGTCCCTTATTTGTACAATACAAGAGTATTCTATCACTTTCATATACTCCAACATTATCTTGAATGTTTCGTTTGTATAATACGACTAAATAAAGGAGATAAGGTGTTGCAGGCCCCATCACGCAACATCTGAACATCTAAAATAAATTGTTAATATCAGTTGGTATATATTTATTGATAAACCTTTGTATAAGAGTAAATGTAACAACATTCTCGTTAAAACATTATAAGACTTTCTAATATCAAAAGTGATATTAATCCTTAATGTTTTTAATAGAATATTAAAATATTGATGTACACGTGGCCGCACGACGACGGTAACACTTCCAGTGTACTCGCTGCATTTACATTTCAGTTTACATTGGTAGTATTATGGTCGTCGTGCTGTCGACTGTACATCAAATAAGGTCAGTTGATCATGGGTTATTTTAATCCTGCCCCAGCTCCTTTATTTCTAACTTATTTATCATCTCATCACTCTCATCCATTAGTAACAAATAAGCAATTACTTTCTGATAAATGGTTACAATAAAAACATTCCTGTATGTTCCTATCGAAATTGTTTTAATCTGTCATCTCTGAGCGGCAAATTTTAACAATTACATTGACCTAAAACTTAGTAAGAGAAATAAATGGACAACTAAACAATGTCCACTGGTGACTATCATTTATTGCGATAAAAACTTTTATACATACATTAAATAATCACATTGTGTACAGCAGTCTCGCACTTGTCACTCACTATTCCTAATGATTGGACTGGGAACGCGCTGGCATGCTAGTTATAGACATGTCCACTGTGACAGTACAAATGTAATGTTTAGAGAAATAATAATTATTATATCATCCACATAAATTATCGATCACTCTATCTATACCATCATATAACAACAACACAATTCCTTTATTTTCCTAATAAGGATTATATAATACAAGGATAAGCGGTCGCCTGGGCTATCTAGTGCTAGTGAATTATTTTATTTTTAAAAATCATTAGATAAATCTCTGTGCATTATGCTATAGCTATATTTGAGGGTATTTCAAAATATGTTTAGTAAATTCGACGTTTAAAAAATTGGCAGTCACTTTTGACAAGTGGTCATGTTGATTTGACATAATTCTCTTTTATGAAAATACCGCTTCATAGGTTTCCATACATTCGTAAACCTCGTTTCTTGTGTTGCTAAAATGTATAAACATAATTTATATACATAGTAATTATGATATAATGATATTTAAAATAACGTTATCCCATTATAGCCGCCACACAATGAATTCTCGCCGATTGTCCTTTGTTAGCTTTAATGTCCTTATATATTGCATAGCACTATTTCATATTCATCAAAAGCAAGCATATGTAGTTAGTGTTGATTCCCAGATAGAAAAATACTTTTCTTTATCTAACCCAAGTCTCTTACAATAGTAAGATTTAAATTAAGCACCTCTTTTTATCCTTACATACATTTTTATAGGCATCAGCCCATATTAAACCCACTGCCAGATAGAGGCTTTTTCTCAGGCCATCTCAGGTTCTTAAATGATTTACACACCTTACATATTCTATGTCAAATGTGATTTATATATATTCAGTGTCATTATTTTGATGAAAAAACATCAATTTGTAATGCTACAAAAATATGAACCGAGGCGCATAATTTAAACCGTACTTGACATTGTTCCTCAATGACAAGCGCACATAGCATACATTTTATATTCATCTGTACATCACAATGGACACCGGTGCACTTAATCTAATCCACTTTAACCACGCTGTATATCTTCCTTACAAACCAGAAGCACGCCATGAACCCAATCGTGCCGGTCAGGAGGAAAAAGAGGAATACCATAATGAAGGTATATCCAAAGTACAGGAAGGTTGAGGCTGCGTCCTCAATGTTGAGCTTGGTCACGAAGTAGTGACAGCAGTAGATGAAAAGATAGCCGGCGGTGGAGCCAGAGCTTAGGAAAGCCCGCCACCACCAGTGGTAGTCTTCAGCACAGAGGTGGAAGTAGCACAGCAGGATGGTCGTCTCTGAGCAAGTGATCACAAGGATTACAAACACGAGGAACAGGAAACCGAACATGTAGTACATCTGGAAAAGGTTAGAACGCATTTTTTACACTTTAAAATAATAATAATAATTCTAAATAGCACAAAATCCTATTAGAATAACGTTTCAAGGTACGATCTGCAGCCGTACCACATAAAAATTTTTGCATTCCATCACTAATAATTTAGCCGTTTAGCTCGCTTGTGTTTGATCGCTAAATTTGGTACCACACATAAGGGCAGATTAATAGCGATCGCCGACATTGGGACACATACCAACAAATACATTTTATTGTATGATCAAACCGTCACCACTGTGCAGTTTGTGATAAACCAGATGATGTGGATACACTTTGTTCATTCCGGGACTGAGTCGTCAACGTGACCAAATGTCCAGTGGACGAATTGTTTAATGGTCATAAGTGCGAGTGTTGAAATGAATATGAGTCAAAATTTACAGACGTTTAAATACGTAACTTTAAATATAACCAAGTGCCAAAATGTAAAAGCGACAGCATGTGTAAGTGTCAAAACGTGCAAGTTTCAAAATAAATAGACGTTTAAATACGTAAGTGTAAAAATAAACCAAGTGCCAAATTGAAAAAGCAACAGCATGTGTAAATGTTAAAACATACAAGTTTCAAAATAAACAGGTGTCAAAATGTACCTATTCCAAATAGTATATATGTGAGTGTGACTGGAGTGCAGATATTAGAGAACGACTTTTGATTAAATCATCGGAGCTATGCAATGGGCAACTCAGCTGTGTAATGGCTGATATGCTCTGTAAGAGTGCTGTCAGTCAGTATAAATTTGTTGGATTGTCCATTGCAACAAAAGTGAGGTATAAAAAGGCGAATGTATCAATGAAGCTGGCATAGTCAACCATCAAAAACCTCAAAAGAAAAAAACATTTAAAAAAATTGTGATCGAACGCAAAAAATTTTACGTAGTACGACTGGTTTGAGTTCAGCCGTAATTCGAATGAAAGTGATACTATTCATTATTGTCCATTTACACACATTGCATTTCATGCATGACACTTCACATAATTATACTGATTGATGCGTTAACGATTTATCACCCGTAACATTGCAGCGATAGTCATGTATGCTTATAGTACACAGTTTGTAGCTGTTAGTCTTGTGAATGGTGTTCACCTGTTATTTGCGCAATATATTAGAACACTATTGTAATTATTTTCACTAATGTAAAATGTATGTGCTGTAGGTGATCCTAATAAATAAATACACAAATTGCATCCTAATAATGTCACATTTTGATTTCAGCTTCGTATACGGCTTCTAGGAGAACATGATGATACTTGTTAAAAAAACAAATGAACAATATCGCATACAGTAAATAATTTAACAAATAATGTGAAATATACATAGAATGAAGACTTTTATTTCATACAACATAGTTAACCTGCTGCACATGTAATTACAATATAAAAAAATATGAGTGTCTTACCTGATTAGACCAGAGCGAGTTGAGGATGAAGAAGAGTTGTATAAAGATACAACCAAAAGGCAAGACTCCACCCATGACAATGCCCGGAATCGGCTGTGTGTACAGAGATTGCTCCGGAATTTGACGCGGAATCTGGTTCGTACGGACTGGGTGGTCCAAGATCTGAAAAATGTTATAAATTAGTCAGCTATAAAGTCTGAAGAAATTCAAATCCCGTGATTTGAATATATTTGAAGCTACTATTGTTGGCAACTGGCGATGAAGCCAGAAGAAGTCCATTGAATAAAGCCAATAAGAATGCAGGCTGGATTCGACTAATAAGACCTTAAGAAAACTTCCATGGTATTTCCATTATATGAGAAAATGGGCAGATTGATAATAACTTATCATAATCAGTAAATGCTATTTTACCAACATTTCAAACAATTGGCATCAAACATCTATAAAGAGTCACAATCAGTAAATAACGAAATCCGATCCGATCTAATATAATAATAAATAATAAATGTCTTTGCACAAACACACAGCGCCATCAAGGTCCACAGTAAGCATCTAGGCTTGTGTTATGGATACCAGATGGTTGATAAACTACACAAATACATTATTTTTTTGTGAATAAATACATATATAAATGAAAAACATCAACAACTCGGGAAGATATGTCTGTATTCATCATACAAACATATGCCCCTAGCGGGATTCGAACCCGCGACCATTTGATATAGTAGCAGAGTTTCTAACCACTACACCAAACAGGTCGTCATAATATGTATTAAGTTACTTACTCTCTTCCTAAATCCGAAGTAAGCGCCAATGAAGGTGAGCGGCACGGAAACGCCGAACCACAGCGCCAGCAAGGCTACCAACGTGGAGAACGGAACCGCCGCAGATGAGCCCTTGCCCCACAATACCAGATTCATTATGAAGAACAGCGAGAACACCACACTAAAAATAACAATGTAAGTTTGAAAACCAAAGACCTGATAGCATATTTTTTATTTTGCGGGCGCCATTTTGATATTTTTACAATAAAGTATATATTAGGACACTCAGAGGGCCAAGACGAATCTAACGACACCTTGCACTTCAAAATTCCAGCCATTTAGGCTGTAGGATGTAACATGGAAAACTACGTATATACATAGCCGTCGAGTAATAACGTCCAATGAAATGACTTTATATATGTATACACTGGCCATATTAATAAATCGATCCTGAGGTTGAGATCGCGTTTCAATCTCAATACAATTTTTTTGATACTGTTTAATATGCAACAGATTCTCAAGCTTCAACTTAAGGTCATCTCAATCTTGAGAACGGTTTAATAATACGGGTCTAGGAATGGTTTACATTAGCGAAAAAACAAAACAGTTTGCTAATGGGCACGGCAGTTGCAGTGTGATATAGGAATACCATTTCAAAGATACGGAAATAAAAATGAATCATCAATAAAAATATTGATTTTATTTTAGTTTAGTATTAAATATACCTGAAATACATTACCCACATTAGATGTAGGGTGCTTCCTGAGGCAGTTAAGTAAAAATAGAATACTGACCGAATAAAAAAGACCAACTAATTATTTATTTGGGGAAAATTTTTAGTCACAGTATTGTGTATTGTATCAATAAGTAGATATTATCCACAAACATTTACTTGGTAACCACAACACAGTGCACAGATATTGCATTCTGTCATGCACCATCAACAAAGCTCCATGTGTCCCAAAATAGTGCTTAATTACTTTGGATCTCCTGTCTCCCATTTATTAACATTTAAGCTGTACTCAATGTAATAACTAAGTACCGATGTGCACATAATTGTAACTAACTTAGGGAGAAAATAAACAAATTCTTTATTATTATTATACATTTCCCGTAAGCCGCTCAACTCACCCTGGGCACACCATTGAAGTTAGAAGGATGTTGCTTTTCCATCGACGCCCGCCAAAGCTCTTGTAGACCCTCGCGCTAACGTATCCAGCTGCCGCCCCCAGTAGCACCCACGCGACCAGCGCGCACGTCATCAGTGCTCCACGATTTGCTGGCGACAGGAAACCGAGGCACGCGAAAGCAAGTGTCACCAATGTCATGCCGAACACCTACAAAGATAGAAGAATAACATTATAAGTATATAAAAACCAAAAAACCCGACTATGTATAAAAAGGAAAAAAAGGCTGCTACTTCTAAATCAGTTGAGTTATTCGCTGTAACGCTCGGAAGCAGACATTGTATTTTGCGGGCGCCATGTTGGGTTTTTATCTATTACACTCTGGGGATCAAGACGAATCTAATGAATTTGTACTTTAGGCTACATGGGGGTAACATAGAAAAACATCCAAAAAACATCACCCTGATAAAGAACGAGTGGACTAGCTAAGGATGGTTTGTGGTAACTGTGGTCGCCACAGATTGGGGTGGGTATCAATGTAATTCTACCGCTAAGCTTTAATACCCGCCGCATTGTTATATTCTAATTGTAATCTGTCCAGCAGTGGACGTCCTGTGGCTGATATGATCTGTAACACCAGCAGTTCCGTGACCGCACTCACCCTCCTGGACATAGGCATCCTCCAAAAGTCGCCATAGATCTTTATACCTGACTAATCTTTGCTATCCTTTTGGCAAATCATCTTTCCATTGTCTACACTGCCTTCATCTAGCCATTTACCCATTTGTGCGGTAACAAAGTCCAAAATAAAGTCAGTCTTTACCATTATAAAAAAGTGTAAGCTACAAATGTGTTCCTGAATTTTCAAAGCTTTAATTTTCTACCCTGTGAAGTGCAAGTTTATCTTAAATTTTTTTGGTCAAAGAAATTTCGAACGACAAAGTCATTATTTTCTCTGAGCATTTTAAGTTAATACAACCTAAGCCATAGTTCATAAGTGTTTTAAGTTTCAAATACTGACCTGGGAGCCAGATCCGAGGAACACCGCAAGCAGCATGCCACGACGCGGAGGTCGGAAGACATCACCATGAACCAGTTTCCAACCAAATTCCTCCTGTAAAGAAATCATTGTTTAATACTCGTCCACATATTTTCCTGTGATGAAATGTAGTAGAAAAAAAAATAATGTCTGTCTAAAAATTCCAGGACATAATTTACCTGCATGCCAACCTTTTTCAAAACATTTTCACCCATTTTAGAGTGATTAGGCAGGGGTGAAGGATAAACATAATTTTCATATACTTTTTGTGCTGCAATTTTCATAAGGACTCAAAACAGGATGTCCTCTACTTGTGATAATTTTCAACATTCACTTCAATAATAATCATATTCAAGAATACAACCATAAAAGCAATCTTACCTGAGCATCTTCACCACACTCCATCTGATTATACCTCGCAATATCTTTATGTAGAGTCCGCAGCAATATCATGGCAACCATTCCACTGAGGAACAGAACAATAACCAGGGAGTTCAGTATTGAAAACCACTGGATGTTAGTCTGGGGCATAGACTCTAAAATGTAATCCCATCTCGAGGACCACTTTATGGTGTTATTCTTGATGAAGGTGACACGGTAGGAATAAATTATGTTGAAGGTTTCATCTCCAGCGAGGGTGTTGGGTATTTCTAGTGGACTGCGGTTGTTGCAGTCCAATTGGTCAGCACTGCGATGATTAATACTTGACGGTTTCACCTGCAACCAATCTCGTTATGTATGATTGATAATACATAATATTTATTGTATTACGAAACTAAGCTTGGGAGACCACTAGTTTTCCTCAAGCCTTAAATCTAATCAATTTTTAGTGAGTGTTGTCTTGTAAACATTCTCTATAAATTAGATAGGCAATTAAGTTTAAATAGGATTGGCAGACATTGGACGTCTTTAAATCATTAGAAAAAACGTGTTCAAAAATAAAATTGTGTTTTTATCAGCTGTTTTCCAAAACGAAAATAAATGAGATGTCAATGAATAATAATGTAAACATATCACATACATATTCAAGGTTAGACAATATGTTATAGGAGTGAAGGTCATGAATAGATTATCAAAATTCAATTATTCATTCAGTCACCTTAGCAGAAATAATGCGGCCACCATTGTCACCAAAACCAACGCCCCATTCCTCTTCACCTCCACTGTGGTAAGTGATCTCTAGGTCGACGTGATTGAATAGGTAATATATACCAACTTGTCCTGGGGATATGTTTACAATGGGTGTGCAAGTGTCCTATAACAAATAGAAATAACAACAAATTATTGGATTATGCACAATGATAAAAGTATGTCAGACAAAAAGAAATTTCTTATCATAGTCTATCAGATATAACAAAGCAATACCAGGGTGAAAGGCCTCTTTTACTTTACCTACTTGGGATACAACACACAAAAAAAAACACAAAACAAAACACATTGACAGTCCATAACTGGACATAAATCTGTCCCATGAAGTAATTTGCATCGTTTTCTATGGGAGGAAATTTTTTTTTTTTTTTATTTGCTTTTAGGAAAACTTACAGCTAATACATAAGATATCATATGACCATTGTATATGAAAATGCCAATTACAAGTTCCAATATGGGCCCAAATGCCACGGTGGGCG
This sequence comes from Oegoconia quadripuncta, assembly GCA_949316235.1. NCBI lineage: Eukaryota > Metazoa > Arthropoda > Insecta > Lepidoptera > Autostichidae > Oegoconia > Oegoconia quadripuncta. The sequence goes on from OX438751.1 coordinate 20,398,821, forward strand.
AGCAGATTGGTGATAGTACATTTTTTGCAGTCTTTACACCAATGATGATGCTGCCTATTATTGGTCTAGCTAGATAGTATCTAGTATACATTATCTCAAAAATAGCATACACTACATAAGTTGAGTTCCGAGATACAAATGGACTCAAGTATTAGTTTGTATTATGTTCTTTACAAGTCTTCCTTGATAGAGGCAGTTTATCATCAGACAGGTTTATTTGAAACTTTCACAGAGCATAGCCATCTGACTGATTGTGTCGTTATGCCAAGATAAATATTAACAGTTTTTTATGGGTAATCAAAGTAGGTAGTTGGAACTTTGGTATGTGTATTCATTCCAATATGTTTCTATTATTATACCAATCTAGTAGAAGAGGGATTAGCAATAATGTTGGTACAAAGCAAAAAAAAAGGAATGCAATTGAACGGCAAGTGTAACTTAATTGGATCACTCGGAGCCGATTAAATATTATTGCTCACCAAATCTCTGCGCACTTGACAACCCATGGGGAAACCAGTGCTGCAGTATGTCTTGCCACCTTCATTCACCAGGTAGCACCATGTCACTGGCATGTTGTCCAGGATCCAGTGATGTTGGTAGTAGAGGGCCATACCCATCTTCAACAGATTCAACTTCTTACTAGACTCAGGATCGGAGCCCTTATAAGTTCTGGTGCACACAGCTTTACAATCAACAGGTTCAAGAAAATTGACTTTGTATGGACTTGGTCGTATTCGTTCACCAAACACCACTTGACCAAGATTCTCAACAGGTGACTGAGATTCATCAGTAACACAGAAGTCAAAGTGATGGTATTCAAACGGAATCACTGATTCTTCTGTGTTTAACCTGTTAACATACAGCGGAATTTCGTTCTGAAATTAGGACAAGAGAACAAAATATTAAAATTATAGCCTTATGTAGGCAGCTAATTAGGTACTTGTACAGCATTTGTTATTTCACATAATTATCCCTTAAATAACCTTATCGCAATTTACACGGTTTTTACGTGCCTTTTAATTGCCCAGTTCTATCAAGACACACACGTTACTATGGAACATGAAACGATATCAAAAGCAAGGCATGAACATTACTTAATCAAGAAAAATACATAGGTACTCACTTTACATGACTTCCCATTGTCATCACCGGCTTTACAGTAATTCACCGGTGCCAAGCCGGGTAAATAGAATGCTCTAATAGGAGTTAGAAGAAGAAATGCGCAAACCACAAGTGATGGTAGAGCCATGACGTGATGATTTATTTCAATATTCGGTGGAATCTTCTACGCGATAACTATCATAAATTGTACACGTAAGAAAACTGAGCCCACATACTCGTTCACAATACGAGAAATTGGACCAATTCCTGGAAGTTTATGTAGAATTTTAGAGGAATTTTCAATAAACCTTCCTCTTGCTTTCGGAAACGTCACCACACCAGTGTTTCCACTTCAAGAGATGAAAAATCGCTCCACCAGACCAGGTGAAAAAATGTAACAATCGTGCTAAAAGTTATCGTAGGAAAGAATAAATAATCCTACACAAAAATAACGTCCATTTAATTGAATCAAGTCAGTTTCTGTCTATAGTGCGGTTACCTCCAGTTAGAAATTGCTATGCTATATATCGTTATAATTTCTTGGTTTATGTAATATTGTTGCCAGATTTATTATAAATTCAGATCAGACTGTATAACCCATGTATAATCGTAATATAAATTAGTACGATTTCGATTGCTGGGAACATGTGGCATATTTTGTTTCCAATTGTCGATAGAACAAAAATCTGACGTATATTCGCAGCCTTAGGCCCGTATTTCAGGATGTTGCTCAAGCGTAGATCTGGCTCTTACGCTTTGTTAGAAAGAGATGCCGCTATACAAGTTACAGAAAGCTGTCCCTTTTTAACTGTCCTCAAGCGGAGATCTCTGCTTGAGTAACTTGCTTTAAGTTTTTTAAACGCGGCCAGCCAGCGTACACTAGTCGGCCGCACGCCGGCAATACCTACTAATCATTCGAAACCGCATATCGCTAAGTTTACTGCGGTTTCATTCATTCGACTTGAGTCCATTCGGTATCTCGGGACGACTCGAATAATACCCGATGTAATGGTGTACCAATGTCAAACTTACGATTATTCGGATTCGAAAACGAATGGGTAGACCACCTCGTCGAAAATGTAAATGATGTGCACTTTAACACAATATGTGCATGTTCCATAGTCGATAATCGATTCGGTATCGCAAAATTTTAAATTACGAATGTGTTAACTTATTGTTCGAAACCCTCCGATACCGAACCGAACATCGAATGTCGAACCATATTTATAATGCCCGTATTCTAAATTAATGGGTCGATAGTCAATATTATATACAATATAAGCGTATCCGTGGCTCAATGTAAACAATATTGGGTTTACGTTTCGGAGGCCGCGGGTTTGATCCACAGCGGAGTACATTTAGTACTCGGTTTGGTTGGTGGTAGGGCATTTTAAATGTCCGCCTGGCTAGCTACCATCATCTTATCTAAATCTGCACTCTGCAGCCAAACAGCAATGAATAGCATTGTTGTGTTCCGGTTGTCAGAGGTAAGATAGCCAGTCCCCCAAATAAGATGGGGTTTCCGGGTTAGTACCTACGCTACCACCTTCGGCCTCATCTTCACTTAACATCAGGTGTGATTGAGGTCAAGTAGTAACGAAGAAAGAGAATATCTGATATAAAAGCAAAGCCTCTATTAATTGGAGACAAAGTTTATTATATTTTACAGTCAACTCGTAACTGTCAAAACATCTTCAACATCATATCAGCGACACGACGTCCACAGCTGAACATAGATCTCCCACCAACTTTTGACTGATTGATAATCTTTGTTGAAAGTAGTTTTAGACTAAAGGGATCGGTTCAGTAGCACTTTTGACTGAAAGTTAAAATGACTTTTATCGAGTTGTATCAACACTATTTTAAAAATACTGTATTGTAAACAACTTTACGCCCGCGTTTCGCCTGCGTAGAATAACATTATCGCGGATGTTTAATTTGTTTATCCCGCAGGAACTACTCACTTTATCAGGACAAAAAATCCTATGTATATTAAGATTTATCATGGTAATTCATATCTTCAATAGATAATACACAAAGAAACAAATAAACAAACATCCAAACTTTCGCATTTATAATTTTAGTTAAACTAATTAATTTTCAGTCAACGTACAAATGACAGAATTCCTTAGTTAAATCTGGATCCTTTTTTTTTTTTTTTTTATTAAAAACTGGTTTCGCGTTTGACTACAATCTCACCTGATATTATTTTGGATTTTAAACAAATTAGTTACCTAAGAAAACGAAGAGAATAAATGAGACAGACTATCATTAATTATATCTGTATTTGTGTGATAGCGAACACCTTTTAAAATGTCTAACTTATGTTGTGTGTGTGTACAAAGTTCGCAGCAAGTATGAGGAGAGATGTGCACAAACTTAGATCTATTTGAGCGGTAACTGTCGACGGCGAAGTGAGTTTTTTTCTACATTAACCAGCGGGCCGGTGTCGTCGTCGAGGGAGATACCGCGGGCGAAGGCCGAGATGAGCCCGAGGGACGCAGCAGGCCGGTCGGCGGGCACCATGTGTCCAGCACCACGGATCATCACCTCTGTCAGTTTGCCGGCAGTTTTGTAATACCTAGGGAAAGCATACGTAATTATTAAAAATAAAATAAAATAACATGTTGACTTTCAATAAGTGATATTTTGTATCCTACATTGAATAAAATATTTTTGATTTTGATTTTATAAACTTGTTATGTTTTATATTAACTTGTGTGAATCACATAAAATGTTACCTATTTAAGTAGGTCTATGGCCAACGAATTATTTTAATATATTTCGTTGTATGTAGGAAGAATTGTGAAAAACTCTGAAACACGTGTAGCCAACAAAGGCGGGTCACGGTGTAGCTTTTGGGGCGTTGGAGTAGCCTTCAGGGCACTATGAAACGCAAAACTTTCAACTTTATTTCATTTTTTTTTTGTTAACCTTACATGATGGTGGGCGCGACCTAACAAACACTTTTTGTCATATGACTTTTGTAGTAAGGCACTTAGGAAGCGAGATTAAAGGCTATTATAAACATTTCCGGGAGTTCGAAATTTTTTCGAAATTTTGGCGATAAAGACAGTTGTAGGTGCTTTCAGCAGTTTAGTAGATACTATCCGTATCACAGGTCTAAACCTAATTCGGGGTCTAACTGTGGTCGAGTTTGATTGACGATCCAACTTTACTGCGAACACATTATTATCATTTGTTCCCATTTAGAGTCGAAACCTTAGAGCGATAATTTTTTAAAGATCTGTCGTAGAGGTTATATGAGACTTCAGGTGAAAAAAGAGCTGGCAGCTACCTCGAGAAGCGAGTTAGCCTTGTCATTCAAAGGGATAATGCGGTCAATCTTTGGGCAACCTGCCTCACGGACCTCGAACAGTTTTCTAACTTTCATAGTTTCATAGGATTGCGTATTCGAGCCTGTTTTCGTGTTCCTTTCTGTTTTTATTTTACCCCATGCTACTATTTACTGTTATACTCTTCGATCATCTACACGCTGTACTATGTTACTTTTACCAGGACTATACGATAATGTATTTTTATTATTAATTTTCATAGTAGAGCCTACCTACCAAATTTTCTAGTCCTTGCTTCCGGAGATATTGAATTTGGTTTGAAATATTGCTCCCCCATTTGACATCCTTAGGGGCGGAAATTCAATAAATACCTACATAGGTCTGTGATACCAGAAATCGAATTATAATAATACTTGCATTGAATGCTTCTGCGGCATTATACAATAAGAGAGGCAACCTTTCATTTCTTTCCTGATAACTTTTGGTAGGTACCTATTATGTGATTTTGATGTGGTTTTGGTGTTCGGTAGGTCACTATAAAGAAAAAAACATCATTGCAACTTCTCATAAATAGAGAATACTTTTAGCTCTCACCCTGACAGTTTGTCGTCGTGATACCAGGGTTTCCGTTTCGCCTTCTTGAACTCTGACGTGCCGGAGAACGAGAGAGAATCGTATGTGTTCACGGAGGGATGGTATGCTACTATGATGTCCAGGTGACCACTGAAAATTAAACGTAATAATCAACCAACATGCGTCACTAGAAGAAGTTAATTCATTTTCGTATTTCCTGTACGTCAACGCACATTAGAAAGATTTCTATTTAACGGCAAGCAATATTATGCACAGTTGATCAGCTAAAACAAAAAACTATATCAAACTTGTATGTACAGCATCTATAGAACATCTTCCAATGAGCGTTTAGAAAATCTAGATCTAACCTACAACGTTTCGCATCAGATTAGATCCACCAGATCTTTTAGAGGCTACTTTTGGCTTGGCTTTGATCTTTGAACTCACTTGTAAAGCATAACATTGTAATTCTCCAGTAGCTCTTCCAACCACATTTTGGCGCTACCCATGAAGTCAGGCACAAGCTTCCTGTAGACGACGCCGATTGACGTGAAGTTGGTGCTACCAACATGCAGAGCCTTCCGAACTTCTTCGCGCTGGATATAATCGATATACACGCCGTCCAAGCTGATATCATCGTTTAGATAGTTGTACAGGTTGCCAAGGTGGGATTCGGTTAAGAACAGCTGGAGTAGGTAGTTGTAGTACTGCAAAAAAATCATGCAATATGAAAGATCAGCCGTAAATGCCCTATGTAAATTTCGCCAAATTGGCTATTTGCGATGATAACAAGAAAGAAAAAATAATTTTCAACATACTTGCTCGAAAAGTGGATCTAATTTCACCGGTTTTAGATATATCAAGCAGCTCGTAAAAACGCGTGTGTTATAAACGAAAATAGTGAGGTTATATTGTATAACCGCACTATTTGCTATGGCAAAGAACATAAGTCTCATTCAGCCAAGTGATAACACCATCAGCCCGATGAATAAAATATCTCTGTACTTATACTTAGACTGTATCTTAACATTATATAGGTATATAATACGCGTCCGAAATTACTAAAATTTTGGGATTGAGAATTTTGAAATAAACGGTCAAGAGCTAACTCGTTGTGCATAAAGAAATAAAGAAACAATTTTTAAAAACATTAACGCATATTAGTAGGTTTGAAGAAATGAAATCTCTTACTGCATAAGCCTTCAGCATCTCCCCTTCGTTGATGAACTGTGTGACAGCAGCTTCTAAATGGTTCATGGTGTCGGCCACCTTATCGTCCACTAGGCCTGCCTCGCGGACGAAGTAGCTGTACCGCTGAAGGGTTAACGGGTCGATGAAGCCGTTGCCAATGGCTAAACCCTGTGATGAATAACACATTCTAACAACTTGCATTTACTGACACACTCCAGTAGTGGTTTCATATAAACGGTCTTCTCCCGCTGTCACTCCTATAAGAGGATGGACAGTGGTACTCAACACGGCCTACAGACTATATTACTACCTTGACCCCCTCATTAATATAAGAAGTAGAGTGTGTAAGAGTAAAAGAGGTTCTCCACTTCTCTCTTTGACAAATGGTAGCCAAAGAAATGCAAAATAGTACAGAGGGCGGAGTGTGAGTTTTGTTTCGACTTAACATTACTACCGCGTTCACGTTTACGTGACGATTTGTATGAAGAAATGTGCAGCGCCTCTAGCGGATAGTTTGCAAAACGATTTTTTTCATAGGGACTTTTTTCGTAAACGCGAACGCGATGGTAAAGTTAAAAACGAGACAAAACTTACACTTCGCACACTGGGGTACCGGCTTCAACAATCAGCTTATTTAAAAAGCTACAATTTACTGTAAAATCATGCGTTAGCATTAAGTAACAGTAACAAATATTCTCTGTTGTGCGAGTTTCCGTTCTCATATTATTAGTTAAAGTTTCAATTTTTGACAATGACAGTGTGTCACTATACCAACAACAACAATATAACAGGCTCTCAAATCCCATAAGATTCAAAGTACACAAAACACACACTATATATGTATACACATACTTCCGGTTGTCAGAGATAAGATAGCCAGTCCCCCAAATAGGATGGGCTTTTTCCGGGTTAGTACGCTCCCACCTTCGGCCTCTCTTCACTTAACATCAGGTGTGATTGAGGACAAGGGGTAACCCGATATGCATAAAAAAAATTTGCCAAACAATTGGCAATAGAGAAACGGATTTACTAGTAACAATTGACCAACTTAGCAAATGCATTGGGCTGTAAATGGTATAAAACAACTGCAAAAATAACTTTGTATTTGATATATACCTGTTTACGAAATCCTACTACTCAAGGTCCAACACGCCATTATAGTCGATTTATATTTATAAGAGGATTTACTCAGATAGGCGCACAGGACAGGTCCCAACCGGGCGCAATGACTTGTGACTCGAGAGTCGCCTTTTATGATACGTTAAGAAATTAGTAGTTCTATATTTTTATGAAGGAAGTCTCATGATTGTGAACTTTCTTTAGAAAAAGTAATGTCAGCAGAAGATTAAGGTATACTTACTACAGATACCTAGAGTGCAGTAAAAATATGAGCTTACATGAAGATTAATCGGCTGATCCTCATTCTTGTGCCATAGTATTTGAATGCCCAATGAAGGTATGTGTTTGCCAGCGTATGACTCTCCAGCTATGGTCAGGGGCGCTTTCCTGAGCTCCGGGAAGATTGTTAGGAACTGCTGTAAAGCTTCGTACAGGTTCTCCCCAATCTGGAAATTGGGACAATAAAAATTAATGTAAGGAGTTTCTAAGGCATATAAACGTTACGATTCAATTTAAGAATAATACATTGAATAAGTTTCAAGTTGAGAGCTGAACAGAATAGAAATTTTTTATTTTTTTATTTAGGTGTTCGCGTGATGTTTTCTTAGCTATGTTTCATAGAAATAGGTTCAACCGTTTACAGGATACCGGCAGTTTGTTTGTCTCTAGATGATGGTTTCGTAGAATTCCCTCCTTATATAGACTATAAGGATGCCATATCGGTATGCATAGTTTCTATGATCGATATCACGAGGATACGCATGATATAATTCCCGTTAGCGATTATTAGCGCGTTCGCCGCGCCGGGAGGCTCCGGGTACAACAGTTGCGGTGAGATCTGCATTTTATCTCTGTCGTTCGCCTACGGGTCCATTTCTTGGGGATTGGTTTATAGTTACCGTGGTCTGATTTGTAGCAAATCCGCGATCATCGTCGGTGAAACTGAAGCCAGTGCCAACTGGATTATCGATGAAGAGCAGTGAATGATTCTTGCCCCATGAATATTTGATTTCTGCAGAGAAAAGATTCGATATGTGTGAAAAACTAAAGAAAGTATTGGGCCTATTGTCTCTACACCGTTGAAATGCGTAGAGTTGAAGTACATCAGTGTAGAGCTGATTCTGATGACACTGTTAATAGTAGGAGATCCCGTCTAATCTCGATTTTCACTCATCTGCTTTCCTAAAGATATTTGTTTTTTCGAAGAATTTTTTTCGAAACAATAATACCTTTACCTGATATAACTAGACAACACACACATTAATTTGTTTGCTTACATATTATTATTGTGTTTGATAAAAGAAACTCCTTTCCCTAAGTAAACAGATGCGTGAAGGTAAGATATTAGGCGGTATCTTAGATTTATAACCTTCTTGATTCAATCAAATCAAATCAAATCAAAATATTTACATATCTCTTGCTCTGTAAGTAGTCACTTACTTCCCTGAATGCCGGGGTGTATGGATATCATTACAGCATAGGTTTCAAAACCTACCATGTAATGTTACCATTTGTGTATGTATGAATGTTGTTACCTCTTCAAGCCCATACGTCTAGACGGATTTGAATGAAATTTGGTGGATAGACAGATTAGGACTTGGATTAGCATATAGGCAAATGGTTTTTGCTGAACAGATTTTGATGAAATCTTCCACGCGTACGAAGTCGCGGGCGGAAAGCTAGTCATAAATAAAAGTAGCCGTTTTTATCAATAATTAAAAAATCTGGAATATAGTCACAATAAGCTAATTCAATTGTCTATAATTAACTAATAGGCTTTTCGAGTGCACCCGGTGAGTACATTTATTTGATAGGACATCTTAATTTATCAAACGAAAGGCGCCTCTGGACTCAATACACACCCTTAAGTTCTGGGTCGCTTCCACATTTGACCGTATTTTGTTTTCAGTTTTTTTTTTATGTCTTCAGTACGAAAATATGGGGAAATGGAACACTTATTTCACTTAAGTCTCAAAGTGTGTTTGAGGTTAACTCTCAATTACCAATATGTAATGAAAGAACAAGGAATCCTTCAGTGACTAATAAAATTAAAATTTTCGAGTTGTTTATTTACCTCCTACGGCCGTCTGGGCAAATCCTCCCATGGAAAGCACTGCAAGTCACGCCATGGGTGAGGCTTGTGTTCAATAGTGTACTTTATAGGCTGATGATGATGATTTACCTTCTAAAGTATTGTCCTCCGTCACTATAAATGGTCCAATTTCTGTGAAGAGTCCGTAGAGAGAAGAAGCTCCAGGTCCTCCCTGAAGCCAAATGATCCAAGGAGTCTCTTCTATTGACTTGTCTGTTACAGGGAAGTACCAGAACCAGAGGTTGGCGTTGTATTTTTTATTTACCTGGAAACAAATAAAATACAGGTTATTTCACGATGACAAACACGTCTCCGGAAGAACGAAATAAAAAATATGTCACTTTTTGTGTGGAGCCTAGATTGTGATCAGTTGATTTTATTTATTTTAAACAATAATGCCCGACTGCTGAAAACTAATGCAATACTATCATATGAAACGGTCTACATATTTAATAAAAATGAAACAACTAAAAAGTTTGAAATATGAATAAATTCTTTAAAAAACATAATAGGTAGGTTACCCGCCACAAAAAAACTGAAAAAAGAAATGTTTTCTCAAATATTCTGTTCTGGGTGAACTTAAACGTTAAAAGTTAGGCGTCTGCCGGAACACAGGGGCATACAAAACTTTACCTATAACCAAAGTATAAAATAACTATACCAAAAGGCCTTACAAAAAATTAAGACTCACTCGGACCACGCATCCGGATAAAGATTGGATACACACAAGCCCCTCGGGCAATTGGATGCACCAAGTACACACACGATTACGTTAAAACGCATTCTAAATTTGAAACTTGCGATACCGAATTACCGAAAATCCAGCAGTGAAGACAGGATGGTACAGAAAGTTATAGTATTTCGCTTCCACTACAGTTTTGAATATAATCTGTGGTAAATAAGTAACACTTACTGTCAAATATCCAGCATAGCTGTCCATATCAGGCAGTAAGTAATCGGGATTCACATAGGCCGCCTCCCTCGCTTCGTCCAGCTTTTTATTCTCTATGAAAGGCGTTAGCAGGGTAGGTGGACCTGCGTCATAGGAGGTGCGTGCGCGCCCAGGCCGGTATGTGCGCTCCATGAACGACAGGATTGGTTCCGGGGCTTCCCCTGGCGGCAGTTCCGGGAGGGTTTGTTCTGTGCTCAAGACTTGTTGTATGCATCTGTGTTAATATATAATAATTAGAGGTGTAGAATGTTCTAAGCCCAATGACATGAGATTATTCATATAATTATAAGAAGTCAGCCGGCGACTATTCCGAAACTTTAACTTTAAATCATATATATAATCTGTACAATATATGTGTATATAAGAGAAAAATTATTTAATTGATTGACAAAGAAAAGTGTATAACAAATTTTTTTTTCGGTTTATTAAATTGAATATTATGAGTTTTCAGTGAGTTTTTATGAACTTATTTTTTTTTGATAATAGCCATAAGACCGCCTAGTTGAACAATTGTATGTAAAGTTTGTTTAACAAATGTAATCCGCATTTGTTGTACAATAAAGTATACTTGATTGATTCATTGAAGTTACCTAGGGTGATAATTTTTTTTGTAATTAATATAATTTTCCATTATGCCTAATCATTCATCACCGTTTATGGAGACAATAATCCTTACATCAGCACCAACACCCACGGCAGCAGCATTATGGTGAACTATATCGAAGACAATGTACAAACGAACTTCACGAGAAAAGGTCCTGCTTTCCAGAACTACCACCGCGGAATGACATAGAGGCGCCACAAGCGGGAGCTGTATACCCCGCGAGCCTTGCCTTGTACCTTGAACCTGGATTTATCTCGATCCTACATACATGGTGCTCTGTAAAGCTCTTTGTGAAAATCTCTGAAGACACTCCACAGAATCCTCCACGGATTACGGTAAGTTACACAAAACTTACCGTAATCTTAAGACCGTCCTCATAGCTCATCTCTTAACGGCTTGCTCTTGTCGTCGACAACAGGAAAGTGTACGCGTACGGTACAGTAGGGTACCTATCGATGTTTGAGTTTATAACATTCGCAAGTTTAGTGTCTTGTAAGTGGTACTCGTAAGAATTTTGTGTTTGGTTTATAAGTATTATCGAAGCAAGCAAGCAAGCAACAACATTGAAGCAAGTAGGTACGTAGGTTTGACTGCACAAGAAAGAATGAATAAATATAAATATCATCGAAATACACCAAAAAAAACTGTGCTGAAAGCTAATTATTTGCAAAATTGCTTCACCGATTTTCATCAAACATGGCTAGGAACCCACACACACAATCGTTTTTCGTCGGGGGTTAAAAATTGAGGAAAATAGCAGCAATACATTTAACATGCCCTGTGTTCATGAACACCAGTTTGTTAAGAAATTTAGAGGTAAAAGAGTTATGTAAAAGATTATGGTGATTTTTACAAAGTTGCAAATGGGTAAGATTTCATAATTTTTGAATTTAACTATTGTTTTGGGGACTACTAAATCAGGGTTTCAAGACCCGTTTTAATAAACGTTCACGCTTGAGAATCTGTTGCATATTAAAACAGTATTTGAGACTGAGACGCGATCTCAATCTCAAGATGCATTTATTAATATGAGCCCAAATGTGTTCTCCAGTTACTGAATAGTCTTAAGATATTCAGTGGTTTTTATCACTTCAGACCCAGGTGGGTCTGCGTAATATTTCGTTGTTATGTGTGATAGGTGCCATACTTTTAAGTTCCATGTTTATACTGTTGATGTGTAATAAAGAATATTTGTATTGTAGTGTGATTTTAGAGCCATGACAAAAAAATGCTCATAAATTAACACTGTGATACTTATTATCGAAAATATCAAAAACAATCGAAAAAGACAGATATATAACTAGCATCTTCTTTTTACTAAGAAAAAAAATATTTTACGTGCAGAACAAAAATGTTACATTATATTTGTAATGTTTTTTTAAACCACCCGGATTGCGATGGCCCAAAAACACATTTTTACTAAAAAATCAAAATCAATCGTTACAAAATCAGCCTATATAAACTTGGTGAACAGGTACGGGGTACCAATGACCTGTTTAACATAAAGCGGCTCCCACGCACCGACATTCGCCATAGATTCTTGCACGCTCTCAGATGTGATTTGCTCTATATTTAGGATTAGGGTTGAACTAGGGTTGTCACACACGACTTAATATGAATTAGAATTGATTTTAAAATTTCTACCCACCCACTACAGCACCTTTATTGCTGGCTGGCCAAATTGAAAAAGTTTTTAGAAACATACGAGTTGGTAGTTGAACTCTACAGTTGTACTTAATTTTTGGATTTATTTTTATTACTGTGAAATAAGGCTACATTTCGTAAGAATGACACCAAGCAGAATGATTGTTGCGGTCGAATATTTTTGTATGTGTTTCTGTAATATGCAAATAAACGCTTTATCTATATCTCTAAAAACGTTTCTTTTTTTGGTTATTTACATTTTTAAATTGGGGACCATTTTGGAATTACAACGGTTGACTAGCTGGTTATATTACTTAGTTTCTGCAAAAACATGAATGGCCGGAAGTAGAAGTAGAAGTAGTAAGTAGTAAGTAGTAGTTAACCTGTACACAAATTCATGCATTTCCCTGAAACCACACAGTTTACTGCTGGTATAGAGCCCAGAATGGGAATTTTCTTAAATAAAAGAAATGTATTATAGGTATGTCACGTGAATAAATTAGGCTCAGGAATTTGACATTATCATAATGTCAAATTCCTGAGTGAGAAATTAGTATGGTTTAAAAATGGTATGAATTATTTTTATTTCATTTTCTCTTTTTGCTTCTTTTGAAATTTAAAACATAAAATGTGAATAAGTTTAGCCTACTTCTAATACGCGTTTCAACACTAATGCATAATTATTTTATTAATGAAAAAAAAATACCATTCAGGTTTCAGGGAAATGCACGAAGTTGTATACAACCTGTATTTTAGTCAAGCTTTTGTACAGCTTAATATCCTTGGCAGACACACTGCACCATCTAGTTCCACACTAAGCAATTAGGCTTGTATTATGGATAGCAGTTGGTTGATATGCTACACAAATACATTTTTTTGTAAATAAATACATATATAAATGAAAAACATCCATAACTCGGGCACACATATTCGTATTCATAATGAGTACAAACAAACCTACGAGCTTTTGGCATAGCAGTCAGCGTTTGTTACGACTAAATCAAACAAGTTGACGAACTTTGGACGCTATTTAGGGTGCGGGTGATGTTCATATAGGTACCTATTCTATACTCGTATTTATATAGGACTTAATTAATATGTATATTTGAAAAAGTGTGCCCAGACTACCTACGTTAGTAAGTAGAACGACAGAGGGCAGGACACATAGCTCAAGGAACTGTTGGCCGGTGGGACATTAAGTTCTATGAAGTCGCTCTGGAAACCTATGACGGAGTTCTATGTTGAGCAGTGGACGTCCTGTGATTGATATGATGATGATGAGGTACTAGGTACATATTTCTGACGGAGATAACATCTAAGAATCCCGGAAAAAGCTATTATTTGACCAGTGACTTATTAAGAACTTTGGAAGTGCTGTAACGGTCTCTAACTTACGTAGCTGGAACCGTAGCTTTCTTCGTTAGATATAAGAAATAAATATATTTCTAATACTTTTTTCATATATTCTGTATTACTTCCCTAGATTGTTTACATCCATTTGGATTTCTTCTTTTATCATATAATGAAAACATATTTCTACTACCATATCGCTTCCATCTATGGTATAACCTTGTTCTGCTGTATCTTTTCTCATTATTTCGATTGTCAATACAATTCAAATTTTAAAAGAATAATTAATTTTCGCAGCAATTTCAACAAGATCGAACTAGAAATATACAAACTTACAGTGCGTATGTAACTAAAAATTATTGTTCATATCTTCGTACCGCGTCCGTGCATCCCTATTTAGGATGACCGCAGGATGGCTTAGTAAAAACAACATCGATGAGACTCTATACACGGACAGAATCGTTGACGATGTTCTAACGATCGTGATACAACTTTACGATTATAGGAAATTCCCACGCTTTTCCACCGTTCCTATCATTGTGGAACCCAAAATGATCTATTCCGGCTATTTGTTAACACGTAGATATAATAAAAAAACGTAATAAGTATGTATATATGTTGAAGAAATTTTTAACTCCCGACGCAAAAAGACTGTTTGGTGTAGTGGTTAGAAATTCATACCAAAAAGTCGCGGGTCCGAATCCCGCTAGGGGCATTATGTTTGTATGATAAATGTGTTCCCGAGTTATGGATGTTTTTCATTGATATATGCATTTATTGGAGTTTTTTTTCTTCGTTAATCATATGTACCAACTCCAGCGATTTTCAAAGCTATATCCAAATTTGTTTTTTATTTGGAAAATGGGATATTATTTCAAGGTTTCACATGAAATATTTTTTAATTTCTGGGCTAAATCACATAATAAAAAAAAATTGAACAGAGCTCTTTTCATGTGCTTCCCATAATCATTTCTTAGATTCGCTGAAACTTTTATAAAGCGGTTATTTTTAAACATTAACGCTGCCTATACTTAACTTAATGTTATCCGATAATACACACAAAGTTTAGATAAATTTGGATTTGCCGTTCCCAAAAAAAATCAAAAATGTTTGTATGGAGAAAAAAGTCTTAATGAAATTCTTCATACAAAACGCCAATTTCATAGGTAAAGACCTATTATTTACAAAGAAAAAATATATTTGAGTAGTTTATCAACCATCTGGTTTATACCAGACGGTTTTTTTTTAATGTTTTGATTTTTAAGTAAATATTTCGGACACTTACTCCAATCATCTAGTCCCAAACTAAGCAAAGCTTGTGCTGTGCATACTAGATAACGGATAAACGGTACATTTGGATGTTTAAATATAAGTATTTATATAAACATCCAAGACTCGGGAATAAATGTTCGTATTCATCACACAAACATTTACCCCTCGCGGGATTCGAACCCGCAACCGTTGGTTTGGCTGATAGGGTCACTATCCAATACACCAATCGGTCGTCGTTTAGTTTGTAATATAAAAAAAACGCACTCAGATCGGACTACACATTATTGTTACAATTTTTTTCTAATTTCAGTAACTTCTTGACCATGAGTATTATATCTGGGTGCAATTCCAAGCCAAAGTGAACTTAATTGCAATGACCTTAAAGTAAGTTTTCTTAAATTTTAAGCTATTATTTTACAATTTTATTGTATTTAACAAATGCTGCGACCGACCATACCGTGAAGCGATTTTGTAAGGTTATTAACAATTAATAATAATTTGTAACAACTAAGTATAACAACTGAAATATACGTGTTGAAATACACGAATGGTGCGCTAGTGAGTGGTTAGTATTTTAAAAATAATATTTATTTATAAAAAAACTTTTTAACAAAACAATGCAACCGAATTCACAAAATCAGCCACTACAAAGTGAAAAATTATTTTATTGAAAAACTCATATTATTATCTTGCTAGAGATAAAATTACTTTCGAAGTCAGCGCCAATGTGTATACATATATTGTGCCAATATGTGTATATTATGCGTGATTATAATGTCGACGAATTTATCTACTTTTAACAGTAGCGCCTCCGTGGCTCATAAATAACCGCCTCCGTGGCTCAATGTAAACAACATTGGGTTTACGATTCGGAGGTCGCGGGTTCGATCCCCAACGGGGTACATGTTTAAATACTCGGTTTGGTTGGTGGTAGGGCATTTTAAATGTCCGCCTGGCTAGCTACCACCATGTTATCTAAATCTGCCGCCAAACAGCAATGTTAATAGCATTGGTGTGTTCCGGTTGTCAGAGATAAGATAGCCAGTCCTCCAAATGTGTTGGGGTTTCTGGGTCAGTACGCTTCCACCTTCGACCTCATCTTCACTTAACATCAGGTGTGATTTAGGTCAAGCACCAACCCGTTGCCGTAAAAAAAAAGGGGCCGACTTTGAAAGTTATTTGTTCATATACTACAAATAATAATAATAGGAGAGTTTCAATAAAATAATTTTTCTGATTTAGTGAAGTCGGTTGTTTTTTTTTTGTTGAAAAGTTTTTATTTTTCTCTTTTTAGTATTTTAGCGTGCTTGCCAATCTCCCTGATCACTTTGTGCGATGGCGACCTTTCTATCTCCTACAGGTTAGGTGATACCAGCTCGACTTGATGATCTTCTATTTGTCATACTTATCACATCGACTTTTACACTTTTTCCATACAAACCCAAACCATGGTCACAACTGATACGTACCTACTTAAAATTCTGTAGTACCTACTAGTACTTACAAAGCTATGGCCTGAGATCACCAATACAACAACTCAATCTGTTCATTTGTGCGGGCTTCCAATGAGGAGTTCAGTGGGATATATTTTCCAATACCATGGAATTTGTCCACGTCCCATAGGTACCTGGGCACCAATTGCTTATGCATAAATTAAGAAAATTCTACATTATCCCCTGACTCCTAACTGTCAAGTGAGTTCCATCATCAGCTCAGCAGCATCACATGATAACTTCCACACGCAAAAAACTGAATAACTTAAGAAAACTTAACAAAAATGGTGCCTATAAAATTTTAAGAGTTCCCTCGATTTCTCCAAGATTCCATCATCAGATCCTGACCTGATGACCATGCACCTGGGAAGTATACACTTTCAAATAAAAAAAGAATTTTCCAAATCGGCCCAGGCGTCTTCGAGTAATCGGGGAACAGCCATAAAAAGAAGAAAAAAGATTCCGACGAATTGAGAACCTCCACCTTTTTTGAAGCTGGTTAAAAATAACCTTTCGGTCTCGACCGATAAAATGGTAAAGACCTCGTCATTGCCGCGTTTTCATACTAATTGTATCACATTCCCAGTCTTTAAAAACAATGTGGTGTGATATTGAAGCCTGCTTTTAAGTGCAAGCTGAGCAAACTGAGTTATACGATATTGTATTGGCTTCGGATAACTAATAAAAGGGCTCTCGTTTGTCCGTATATCGATAAATATCGGCGCACCTCGAGGAAAACGCCTACTTACTAATTAAAAGTCGAGAAGAGGTTTGTTTAACAGCGGTGAAACATAATTCATATATGTAGTTACCATGTCTAAATGTAGATGTCGCTGTTCACTTTTACATCGCGGTATCATTACGTTCAGTGTGATATATGGTATGTGAAAGAATTTCGTTCAGTATCCAATAATAATAATAATAATATAAATTTTTGCGGGGTCTACAAATATGGACCTGTATAAATAAACATGACAAAGAAAGACTGTCTGAATGTATGACAAAAGATGTAAGATTATAATATATGTAAACGTATACACATAATATTTTATTTGTATTTTTAAAGGTTAAGGTGTACTGTACTTTAATTTAGATGATGTTGGCATAGAATTTACCATATTTTTAATTTATTTAAGTCAAAATGAGGCCGAAGCTGGAAACATTGACCCGGAAACCCCATCTTATTTGGGGACTGGCTGTCTTATCTCTAACAACCACATCTTCGACCACATCATCACTTTCCATCAGGCGAGATCGCGGCTCCAGTCAATCATAAAAAAAACCATAACACAACAATGCTATTAACATTGCTGTTTGGCGGCAGACTTAGATAAGATGATGGTAGCTACTCAGGCGGACATCATACCCTACCACCAACCAAACCGAGTACTAGGTAAACATGTACCCCGCTGGGGTTCGAACCCGCGACCTCCGATTTGTAAACTCTATGTTGTTTACATTGAGCCATGGAAGCGGTTAAAAGATCATCCATATATACACCAAAACAACTGTGTTTAAAATTAAACATCTTCGGAACGAATTTAGTATTGATATCATCATTTTTATTTCATTTCAGCGTAGGTAGTGTTCACTTCCAGTAGCCTACGATAACATAAAGAGCAATAAATAACTTCCTAGCCTCCATAATGCATCACGTGTGATATTACTGACGGCTCAAGAATAATTTCTGTGAATAATTATTTACCCAGTTATGCAAAGTATAAGTAAAGTTCGGTTAGGGATACTAGTACTATGTACCTATTATATATTCTGTGGTTAGCTACCCAGAAATACTTCGTGTATTATATCATCAACGAAGGCTCTCATTGGCTGGGATATTGTTAAGTTGACAGTACATAATACTAAGTAAGGTACATAAATATATGTATGTAGAGGCTTATCTTGAATCCATAGCAAGTAGAAATTACAAATAAATACATTCTGACCTTTCTAGATTTGGTCAAGGCAATAAAAAATATTTATTATTTGCTCGCGTCGCTTTGATAAACTCCAAAGGGTTCGGATCGCTGATTGGGTCAGTAATGATCTCCGTGTATCACATGGTGTGTTTTAATGAAGAACACGGTACAACAATATTTTTTAATAACTTATATTATTATTAATAAAATAATATAAGTTACTTTTTTAAGGATTTTATAAGTAAGGTAAGGTACGGTGAAGATCAGGAAACCAAGTCAAAAAGGCTTTTCCTCCTCTATTCCTTTTTACCCTATTGCTGATCCATAACGTGTCCTCACTGTCTGACAACACTGATATACTTTACACTATTTTTAGTAAACACACAGGACTAAATTTTGACGCCAAACTGCTTGATAATAGAAGGCGAAATCAAGTCTATTCGTTCAATATTCTTAGAAATAGTTTTTGTTGTAAAATTCACTGCTTCCGAATTAGCCTGTAACGTTGTGGAGCTTAAGTTGCAATATAAAATATAAAATAATTGTAACTAATGGATTTAAATTAATAAATAACATTTTTTTACTATACGGTACCTACCAATCTAAATACAAATACGTTATATATATAATGTATATAATGTTGCGTCATCTGATGGCATGCAAATGGTTAAAAGTAAAAATTAAACATTATTCAAATTACCTAATCATTAAAATGTCAACACAATAAAAGCAAAATACAAATGTCAAGATAATTACTCTAGGTCATAATATCAATGTCTAATTATTATTGCCGTTATTAAAATGTCATTATAATAAAAGTTAAATACAAATGTCAAGACAATCAAATTAATTTACAATGTCAAAAAGCAACACGCAATATAAACCAAAGCAATCGAAAATAATCAAATTAGGTTATTGTATCTCTAAACTTAAATGTCAAGAACTCGGTAACACTATAGGCATAAATATTCCACGCGCGCGCAGGGGTTTTCATTCCTCGCTTCGTATGACGCTGCGGACGAGTAACCCTACATGCGGTATATTATTTACATCACACACAGTATAATGTCGTATGATTGTGGTAGTTAACTATTTAGGCCGTTTGCACTAACATTATTGTTGTATTATATTTTTATTGCTTACCAGAATCTGTGTAAAACTTATTATTACTAATGTAACATTAATATTAATTTGTACTGAGGGTTATTTAGAAAAATTGTACCCGTCTCCCTCTTTAAGGGTAATAGCTGAAAATCAGTGTTTTGCTCTTGAGCAATCCGACACTGAGCTATGGCCCATTTGTACCGCTGCAGCACACATACTACTCTGTGTAAAAAGTATCGGGAATATGTCAATAAAAAGACCCGCGTAAAAGAGGTCGTGCTAATTTTTTTACTGCATGTTGGTAGCACTGTACTGATTTAGCGCGCAAAATTTGAGCGGGATCTGTCATTTAATTTGTTTTAAACTACACTTTTTGTTGGTCATAGTTTTGAGTCCTCGGCGATTTTTACAATGGAAAATATTGTTGAACAAAAAGTGTGCCTTAAATTTTGTGTTTCAAATGATATTTCATGTGGTGAATCACTAAAAATGTTGCGAAATACCTACGGCGAATCGTGTATATCGAAAACAAGGGCTTATGAATGGTATAAGGCTTTTAAAGAAGGCCGAGAAGTAGTAGTAGACTTGCCTCGTTCTGGTAGACCTTCAACCGCTACGACCAAAGAAAACATCGACAGAATCAAGAAGCTAGTGCTCGAAAATCGACGTATGAGTCTGAGAGAGTTGGCTAGTGAGGTGAACATATCTTTTAAGTCCGTCCACAACATTCTCATTGACATTTTAGGCATGAAACGCGTCGCCGCTCGACTAGTTCCAAAAGAGCTCAATTTTGTTCAAAAAGCGCAGCGAAAGCATGTCGCTGAAGACATGGTTTCCCGAGCTTCTACGGATCCGACCTTTATGAAACGTATAATAACTGGCGACGAGACATGGGTTTATGAGTACGACATGCAAACAAGCCAACAGTCTTCAGAATGGCGTCTCGAAAACAAGCCGAAACCCAAAAAACCGCGGCAAAGTCGCTCCAAAATCAAGGTGATGCTGACAGTTTTTTTTGACTACCGTGGTGTGGTTCACTCCGAATTCCTTCCAGAGGGAGAAACAGTGAATAAAGAATATTATTTAGGCGTCATGAAGCGTTTGCGTGAGAGTATCCGCCGAAAACGTCCAGATTTGTGGCAACACAACTCATGGATGCTGCACCATGATAATGCACCATCACACACAGCCATTATAGTGAAAGAGTTTTTAGCGAAAAATTCAACAAAAGTTCTCGACCAAGCACCGTATTCACCTGATATGGCTCCGTCTGACTTTTTTTTATTTCCCAAGTTAAAATTACCACTTCGAGGAAAACGTTTTGAGTCGATAGAAGCCATAAAAGAAAATTCGCTGAATGAGCTAAAGGCCATACCGCAAATAGCCTATGAAAAATGTATGGAAGACTGGGTGAAGCGGTGGAGATGTTGTATTGCAAGCGATGGGGCCTACTTTGAAGGCGATAAAATAAATTTAGATGAATAATTTGTATTTTTTGTTTTATTGACAAATTCCCGATACTTAGTACACTGAATGTATACTTTTTTATCCCTATATTTTGCGTGTACTTCTGTATGTTTTGTTTTTATTGAACTGTACAGCAGTCTAAATTATGTGTATTAATTAATTATAAATATTATTTAATGTATGTGTGTGGCTGGAGAAACAAATAAACGTTTATCTATCTATCTAGATAGATAGATAGATAAACGTTTATTGTATTGCATTATGCGGAATAATGTTCTAGATAGATAGATAGATATCTATCTATCTAGAACATTATTCCGAAGACTAATCGAAGTCTAATCGGTTTCCTTCGGGTTCTCTAAGCCACTTGTGATTTAGTAGCCCAGAGCGACCGTTACAATTTAAATTGTAACGGACGGCTTCACTGGACAATGCAATACAATACAAATACACTTTATTGCACAAAGGAAGTATATCCATTTTACAAAGCACAATACCTGACCTGCTGCTGCTGACGCACAACTCTTCGAGGCCTCCTACTCCGGACTCACACCTACACTTCCTGCTTCCAGGATCCCAGGTTAGCCGAAGAGTTTGGCTAGCGGTGCACCACTACACCTACTACCCCTACTGAGGCGATACCATCTACCCCTACTGAGGTGACCGTTGAGGACACTACCCCTACTGAGGCGATACCATCTACCCCTACTGAGGTGACCGTTGAGGACCCTAACCTCACGACATTGACCAGGCCTAATGGACCGGGAGCTGTAGACGAGTCCTGTCTACGAAGAGCGAAGACCTTCAGGCCAATGATTCCCCCTAATATTGCTTCCGAGACTTTTCGGCGGTCAGTCAAATTTAGGCTACAATAAAGGTTGAAAACTTATCACCATCTTTTTTTGTGAACCCCTAACCTACCTACCTGAGGCGAAAAGCACGGAAACAGACTAGAACACGTATTCTTCACGATTATTATAAGCAGAAAACGTGTTCGATATCCGTACCGTGTGCGAGGGTGCCCGAAAGACTGGCAGCGTTACCTCGTTGTATGGAAATGTTAATACGCTGCCCGAGGTAGCTGACAGCTCTTTTGTCACCAACTATCCCAAATAAGCGTGACGACAGATCTATAAAAACACCGACGCTAATAAAGTTGTAAAATTTTATATCACGTGATTTATAACAATCAATTTTTGGTTTGGTTAAAATTGATTGTTAAATAAATAACACTTTGCTATCTTATTATATTCTTATCAATTACCTACCCCTTCTCCGCTCATGTTGCTGCTCATCACTAAATTGTAGGCTAATCATCGTTTAGCTGCTACTACGACACCCATGGGAATAGGTTGGTCATACTCTGTGGTCATACTCAACTCTGCCCGGAGCCATCGCGACGTCGTGTGGTATATAAAGGCCTAATCATTGACCACGCACGTAGTAGCGGACCCGGACGTATTAATATCCCGTGTGTTTTATAGTAGTTTCTCACCAATAGCTACTTATCTTCACACTTTGATCCATTACAACCGTTCCTGCTCGTGCGTGTATCTATACTTAGTGAAAGAAACATAGAAAATCCTTAGTCAAAATGAAGAAAGAAGTGCTTAGTAATGTTGTTTCGTATTTTGCATGGTTAGTAACCTAAAGTCCTTATTACAGTAGACCTCTAGATACCTAAAGACTGATTAGATGTTTTAAATTACTTTTCTCTTCGGAAAAATATGATAGAGATCATATGGACTTGAATATGATTCAGTAATACGAGTACGATCTTAGATTTGGAATTTATGTATTAAAAAGTACCTCTAAAGCAATTTATGATTTATTAATTTATCAGCTATAATAACGCTTTCGTCAAATAAAAACCCCATCAATAATTGATTGCTGTAGTCGTTAGTGACCCTGCCTTCGAAACCAAAGTTTTGGGGTTCGAATCCCGCTAGGGGTAAATGTTTGTGTGATGAATACGAACATTTATTCCGAGTCTTGGATGTTTTAATAAATGTATGTTTATCGGTTAACGTTAATAGTTTCATCATTATCATTCATATCACAGGACGTCCACTGCTGCACATAGGCCTCCCCCATAGATTTCCAGAGCGACCCGTTGAAGCGGCCTGCATCCAGCGATTTCCCGCTACATCTTCTCTTATGTCCAGTAGTGGACTGTTATAAGCCGCTGATGTGATACCCTAAGCATTCCATCCGACTTGTAGCAGTATCGGCACAAAAAAAACTCTGGTAGGTACTTCTGATCGCGTCCACATCGGGGGACAAAATGCAACTCATTCTCTACGCAAACGGATTATCGCGTGGGGTCTTCACTCATTTCCAAACTGTGATTTTAGTGCCCTCAAGATGTTACTTACTTTTAGATACTGCCAGAGTGGCCTCTCATCATTATCATGAACAATAAAAGTCCACTACTGGACGTAAGCGACGAGGTTTAGCGCGATTGGCACCGCTTTCGATATGAGAACTTATCCTAATAGCCATGCTGGGCAGGAGGGTTGGGGATCGCAGATTTTTATAGGAGCGCTGCACCAAAGACTGCATCATATGGTCTATGCAACCGCATCATCATCATCATCATAACCATGCTGATCCCTTTGTCACCTGTTGCGATACGCATGGTAAAGGTTTGTCCTTTTCTATTCTGCGTGGAACCACACGGTTGAGAGAGAGGCTCTAATCGCAGCTAATTATTTCAGCTTTCTACTCAGTTGCGCGTCGTCCTGCGAGGACTGTCTCATGCTAACACCGTACATCCGCAATGGCAGCGCATCCCTAGCCAGAAATCTCGCCAGTGTAAACCCAAAGCACTTTCTCGACATCGAGAGCTATTCGGGCTACATAACTGTGAAGCACGAATATAACTCTAACTTGTTCTTCTGGTTCTTCCCTGTAGCCGACATGCAGGATAAACCATGGCTTATTTGGCTGCAAGGAGGACCGGGTGTCTCGTCAATGTTTGGGCTTTTTGAAATGATTGGGCCGATAAAGATAGAAGATGGGAGAGGTAGGTATTGGTATTGTATAAAGATTTTCGTCATCATCGCCTATAAAAGTGCATCACGCTGGTCAATTCTACTGAATTACAACATTCTGAAGTTCGTTCATGCACATGTAATAGGTAGCTAATTAATTTTTCAATGATCAATAGATCCGTTATATGTATTGTATAGTAAATCTAACGTTTTATAGGTAATTAGTTGCCCTTGTAGGAGGACGGCTAACAAATATTTTACCTACCTGTGAATCGTCATCCATAAAAAGAGGAGGTTCTTTGTTTGTCTATATGTATTTTTAATGGTTGTTCACCTATAATTTCATTGATGAAAATATGGGTTTTTATTTGTGAATCAAGCGAGGCTGGCATGCATGGTTACTTGCTTGATCTGTGTTGATTTTTTCTTATGCTGCTGTTATAATAAACGCATCGTTTCATGAAACGTCCTTTCGTAAATTCTGTAAATCTTGTTTTGATAAATTGATATCTTGATAAACTAATTATTCTATGAAAGGTTAATTTAATAGACAGATGCTATTATTTGAGACCGATTTTTCGATTGTTATTAGATGAGTTGTTAGATTATATAAATGTATGAATCGAAAATTACGTGAAATTTTACCAATATTTTTAACAGTGGAGTTACGAGATATAACTTGGGCCAGTGATTATTCCCTGCTCTTCCTGGACAACCCGGTGGGCGCTGGCTTCAGTTTCACCGACAATGACAGCGGTTACCCCAACAACGAGGACGACGTAAGTACATACGGGTGAATTGTGAGGAGAGTGACTCAACATGGTGCATAGGTACTTCGACGCACCCATTCCGTCACCTGTAATTAGTATTGAAATTGCAATTATCCTGTAACTGTGCTGATGCCACGCCGAATAGTAAATTAAATAACTGTAGAAATAAGACGTCTGTTACTGGCTCCTGAGATACAGGAATGCCCTAGTTTGGGAGTGTGAGGTAAAATTAGAGTATCGTTTCGTACCACTACACAATTTAAATACTTGTTTGGTTATTAACAAGAAGATGCCATAGCAGCAGAATAATAATTCTGTAAATTTTATAAAGTACAATAAAGCGTTTACAAGTAAACAAAACAAACAACACATAATCTGTAAAAAATTGTGAAGCCATAAGCGAGTGGTCTGCAGGTGGGTGCGCAGATGTACGAGTTTCTCCAGCAGTTCCTGCAGATGTTTCCGGAGCTGAGACTGGCGCCGCTATTCCTGGCGGGACAGTCATACGCCGGCAAATACGTGCCGGCGTTGGGAATTCAGATACATCGGCACCGAAATGCGACACATCCTATTAACATAAAGGTAACTTATTTTTATTCATTTGTATATTCCTTATTGGACTAAAATATTACAATAACATTACAAACAATAGGTCACGTACGAAGGTGGACTTTATGGACAGTACGTACTTCCAAGCATGGCTATTACCATAGATCGTCGCTGGAAATAGGCTTCCTGCTGTTAGTCTCTAGTCAGTGGAATTTAGACTGTGGCAGCCTAATATAGAGTTCGGTAACCATAACATCTAGAAAGAAAAAAAGAATAATTGATTTAAATCCATCTCATGACACAAACAATCGGATACATGTATTATACAGACACATACAAATACTTGGTATTTCTCATCTCATTGTCGGTGTCGCAAGGTGGAGTCAAAAAGGACTCCAACTCAGCATGGTCTGGTCCAACGCTGGTTTTCATGCATTGGAGCATCCAAATGATGCACGGACACGTTGATTATAAAGATGATTGAATGAGATTGTCTTGGGAAAATTGTTGACTCAATGAACTACCTAATCGGATTATTGTGTCCTTTCAGGGATTTTCCATCGGCAACGGTTTAATCGACCTTCGCAGCATGATGCGCTACAGCGACCTGTGCGGAGCCTTGGGGTTCCTTGACGGGGAAGATCTTTGGGAGCTGAAACATCTCGAACAAAGCGTCGTTCAACTGATCGACGCTAATCGGATGGTTGATGCTTCCAATGTGAGTTTCAGAAGAACTGTGAAAATTTGGTTTCACACAGGACAAATGCCTAAAATAGAGGAAACGTTATTACATAACTACTGCTGGATGTATCTAAAGCTTCTCCCGAGGTGTGATTGGTACCGTTCTCATGGGCAGACACTACGTATCAGCGAGTTGAAGATTCAATAGGAGGATTCAGTCTGCAGCCGCCGGGGTAACCTCATTGAGTTCTTCTAGGCCGCCGGTAAAATGTTTACTGGTGCATTCATCTGCAATATCGGTAACCGTTTGCTCATGCGTACCTCAGACGTATGCCCTGAATCTTTGACGCCTCACTTGTAGTGGTAGTGCATACACCGGCCAACCCCTGTCCGAATCATGTTTATTGTCGTCCATATTCGACCAAAGTGGCTTCCCTTGCATTCTTGTAGCCGAATCTGATACGGTATACCGCACGCGGTGTGTGGTCTCACTCCGTTTAGTTGTAACTGGAATAGTTTTAATTTAGTAGAGTCCGCAAATAATTAAATTTTATTTCAGAAATTTAACGAAACAATAGAATTCATTAAGAATAAAAGCCTGGTGAACATATACAACTTCCTCAAAGACCCTGACAATACGACTCCGCCGTTCGAGGCTTTCATAAAGACTAAGGATGTGAGACGGTGGATCCACGCGGGAAACGCAACGTTTGACCTGAACAACCAACTAGTGTATGAGAAGATGCTACCGGATATCGCAGACACCACCAAGCCCTGGGTGGAAGAGTTATTGGACCATTATCCGGTGATGAGTTATAGGTAGGTGTGATACATCCGTAAATTCCGGTATCAAAGTTTTTGGGCCTTGAATCAGGGCATGATATTTAGCCACGCCGAGCTAATCTAAGCATTTGCTCGGAGTAGCTAAATATCACATCCTGTGTCTGATACGATGATGAGCAAAAATAACATTTGCCGTCGTCCATATTACATTTTATTCCGTATGGTGCAATTTTAACGTCAAAAAAATAATTATGTTATGAATCTAAGGGCCATATTAACAAATCGATCTTGAGACTGGGATCGCGTCTCAGTCTCAGTACTATTTCTTTTTTATACTTTTTTAATATGCAACAGATTCTCAAGCGTCAACTTAAGGTCATCTCAATCTTGAGAACGTTTTATTAATAGGTACGGGCCTAAGTTGGCGGCAGCATTGTTGTTAGAGATTAGATAGCCAGTTCCCCAAATAAGTTAGGAATTCCGGGAGAGCGCGGTCCCCCTTTAGCCTCTTGAGCGCTAGGTACATATCCAAAGAATTGCTGGGTACTTACAGAGACCACAGACCAACCACCCTACCTAAGTACTACTACTTAAGCAAATGACGTTTGTACACACGCAAATGTGTTGTGTGAATTTTAGCAGGGCTACGTATCGTAATTATCAATCGGAATAGGTTTCGCACTAGGGGTCTGGCTCTACATTCATAATGGGGACTACCGAAGCTTGAAAGTCTGTTCCGGCATCAATTTTTCAGTAATCCTATAATCTTGGGACCTTCATGCACAGGTTCACATTTACTGAGATCGTCACTTTGACCGTCAATTATAAAAAAGAAGTATCAGTAAACACCTGAATCCCGAATCGCACTTAGCCGATTTTTTATGTATCACACATCCACCCACTTCTAGGTATAGATCTATGATAATCATCTTCTTCTGGCTTCGTCGTAGTCGAGTAAAAAGATTTAAAAATTGTTGTATGATAAAACCTAGATATACTAAACCTACATTAATTCAACAGTGGTCAGTTGGATATAATTCTGCCGTACAATCTCTCGAAGCACACATACAGGCTGCTAGATTGGTCCAGAGTGCAGGAGTACAGGCAGGCGAAGCGGAAGCCTTTGCGGAATCCCCAGAATGGTGCGGTTTTGGGGTAAGAACCGACGTCTTCCACTGTCATCGAACTGCAATTGCTCTAGTGGTGAGATGTGCTTCCATTCGTACCTTTAAAGTCAGATCACAGAAATAAGGCTTCCACAGTACCTACCTACCTGAAGCGGGAGCCTCACCAACAACGCATCGCTGCCTCACCGCAGGTCCATAAAAGGGAAAAAGTGCCATTAAAATGTTTCCACGGGATCTTTTGATTATCATAATTATCTATATGTAGGTATTTGTTTTACCATGCTTTTTGTAGTGCGGATTGGTGCCGAAGCCGCCTCCGTGGCTCAATGTAAACAACATATCTACAATGCAATTGTTTTTTACCCTTCTGAAGATACGGTTAGTAAATAAATTGGATTGAGGCAGTTCACAATAGATTTGAAAACTTGATTGAATGGGACGAAGTGTGCGGCAAGAGTTGTCAAAATTATTGCAAGAATAGAGTAATAAAATAAGGCTTTTGAAAAAGGTACATTTCAGAAAATAAGTAATCATGTCCAGCAAGTGGACTATATTAACTCTACTCTGTGACCACACGTAACAGCGATTATATATATAACAAAAACGCGATAGTGCGATCAGTTAAATACAACGTTCTGAAATCTAGCTTTAGAAAAATTCCACCTATCTGCGATAATTTATTTCCAAAAAGGTTTATTTATTTTCGACAATTGCGCAATATAAAATAATATGTAAAATATTTCGCCCGCTCCTTGCGCAATCCCACAAAGAACGCTACTGCGCAAGTACAGCTTCAACAGCAAAATTCAGGTCATACCTAGTTATGCTTGTAACTATTAGAACAATGTGTCGGGCTCATCAAGTGCCTGGCTTTTTTATTTCCAATACAATACCAATTTCATCTACACATACCCTCATTTTCAATTATAAATTTGAAATAATGGCGCGACTATACTTGCCCATCTCGATTACACTCGACAAAACATCAATATGGCCCTTGCTGTTACAGGCCTATCTCTTTCCGAGACACAAAACACAGGCCAGGGTATTTATTCTAGTCAGCTCAGCTCATGTGGACAAGCGAAATGGAAATATTGACATTAACAGCTTTCGAACGTATCATTTGAAGTTTGTAAAACCCTGGGAAAATCTTCAGGCTCCAATGGTAATATTTTAGCTGAAAAATTATCGTATTACTTTTGCTAGCAAACCACTAGTTGTTTCAAAACGAATTTTGCAATAAACTAATCCATTTGGTGCCTGCAGATTCCAGACAGCCATAGTCAACTTAAAAAGCCTGAAGGTACGTGAAAAGTTATAAGCACAAGATCTTCATCCTTCTGCAGCCACGAAATTGACTTGTAAATAGACTTGTTAAGCATACTTTCATTTATAATTGGCCAGGTCACACAAATGCTTTCGACTCATCATTTATGACCGAAATGTTATTCAAAAACTATTCGAGCCCCGCAGGCCCTCGAAATGTTTTTATATTCCTGACACGTTATCTTTATACCTACTTATGCAGTTCTGTTATTGTTTTTTTTTTTATGTTAAACTATAAAGTGAACAAACAAGCAATTTCGATTGCGAGAATTGTCAAACAGAGAAGGATTCTCTGTTTGACAATTCTCTAGACGAGTTGTTCGTAGCACATCACGATCATTGCTTACTTTTACAAAACTGTGTAAAAGCGACTTAAATCACGCATTATTTATGCCTTTTCAAATTAACCATAGGCGAATCTTGGTGCTTCAAGAAGTGGAGAAATCTCGCCCACAGGCCAGATTCCGAGTTAGCGATTCGTCCTTTTTTTTACCTACCAATAAAACGCTTATTAAGCGATAACCTTATTTGAAGCCTAATTTTGAAGTTCTGCCTGGTGGCATAATAATTATTTGAGATCCAATGTGCAAGTGGGGATGCGCGCGCCCCAAGCTGTCGCACGTGACGTCAACATAAACTGGGAGTATCCTTCATAGAAAGCGACTCGCTACCGGAACTCAAGTACGCTTCTCTCAAATGTTTAGGCTTCAAATAAGGTTATCGTTTAATAAGCGTTTTATTGTTAGATAAAACGCCGATATTATTCGGTTTGGTTGGTGGTAGGGCATTTTAATCCAAGTTATCCATGTCTGCCGCCAAACAGCAAGATTGATAGCATTGTTGTGTTCCGGTTGTCAGAAATTTGATAGCCAGTCCCCCAAATGAGATGAGGTTTCCGGGTTTCCTTCGGCCACATATTCATTTAACATCAGATGTGATTAAGGTAAAGTACTAACCCGTTGTGCATAAAAAAAGCCAAGTATATGTGTTAAGCGCCCCTGTAGTCGGTGACTTGGCTCCAATTGATAATAACAGAGGCCAATTATTTCGTGCCCTCGGAATCACGGAAAAACTCGTATTAAAATACAATTAAAGGTCACCCATCCATCACTTAACTTCGCTAATCCAAAACGAATAGCGAATGCAAATGCGCTGCGACAGCAAATAAACATCATTTAATGCATTCTCAGGTACACGAGGAGCGGCGGTAACTTCGTAGAAGTTCTCATTCGGGGCGCAGGTCACAATGTACCGGCCGACGTGCCAGAGACGGCCAAGTACGTCATCGACTTGTTCATAAGGAATTACAAATGGTAAAATATCAACACGACATGATAAAAGGTTTATTTACAAAAATATAAAATTAATACATAATTGACTTGATATTTTGATATGACTTGATCTTAAGGCCTTGCGCGCACCACGATTTATTTTTTTGCCACTCGATTTTTAAATCGCGTTGTAATATTAATGTTTATCTCGTATCTCGTATCACACTGACCAACCTAAGCCATACGTTTTATTTCTGCGGCAAAATTATCGCATGACAAAAATTCGTGGCGCGCTAGCCCTAAGGTAAATTTTAATCAGCGTTTAAACAAGTGCCTTGAAAATATTGGAAAAACTGACAATATACACTTTCTCGAATTTTAATCAGTTACATATTTTACTCCAGTGAATGAGACACAACATACATGCTCAGAATCTCATTAGACAGAAATTAAAATTTGCGTAGTTTCATAACCTCCAATAAAAAAAAGGGGTATCAAGAGTTGGGTGTGTTTGTGCTATCTGTGGCATCGTAATGCCAATACGGCCGAACGAATTTTAAAGCAGTTTTTTCTGTTTGGAAAGGTGATTGTAAGAAGTTTGATGGAAACTGTTTACATTTAGTGTTGAACAATTGATTCGTTTACATATATGAGGATCTCCTAAATTTTCAAGCTTTTAACTCATTATTAACCAGACTAAGTAGGCACAATACATAAACAATGGCTTCCGTCAACTATCGGTGTTGCTAGAGTTTGAGAGGTACCTAAATGATTGTATGTACAAAATGATTTATTATACCTTGTCTGTGTATCAATGATAAGCTAAATGTATGTGTGTGATGTGGAAATAAAGGCTTTATAATTAGGTACCTTCGGTAGAATCCATCATATTGGGCAAATAATTTATTATAAGTATTATCCACACACGAAAATCTTTCTGCTTTACAAGTGTCTGTAATTTAACCATAGTGAAACGTGTTCTCTTCTATGGATCTCATAAAAAAGCTCAAGGTCATGCAATGAGCTATGAAGAAGGTGGTGTTCGGCGTTTCACTGCGTGATCGAAATAGGAATGAGGAAATCAGTAGAGGCGAAAATCACCGACATAACCCAGCGGATTAGTAAGTTTGAAGTGGCAGTAGCTAGGGCACATAGTAGAACTGATGGCCGGTGGGGTATCACAATTCTCGAGTGGAGACCACGCACCGGCAAGCGCAGCGTGACGGATGACCTAATGTCGTGGGGATTTGCTGGATGCGGGCCGCTTCAGGCCAGTCGCTTTGGAAATTTATGGATGAGACCAATGATGATGATGATTGGTAATTTATTGTCGGTCATCGTCAATAGAACACAACGTTTTTCAACCTTGGACAGACCGTCAAAAATTGCTGATTTATAGGATTCGCATATTCACAGAATCAGTACCGTCCCACGTAGATATACTAACGGAATTTGAACCGATCATATCGTACTATGATAGAAATATGTCATCAGATATCCGATCAACAGAACTATAAAAGAACGCTTCACTCCGCCTCTTCAGCTTCACGTACAGATATATACCAACAAATATTACTAACAATAGCACCACATTTATCACAATACTGACTATCATTCCTACTTTATCACCCGAAGAGTTCTTATCACTCGGCACTTCGTACTCTGGGGTATCTGAACTGTTGGGGCTGTAATTCGGGGGCGCGGGCAGATCCAGGCCTCTGATGAAGTAGGACACGAGTTGCGAGGCCCGAGCTGGCTTGTCGATTGGCACGAGGTGTCCTGCACCTCTGACTAACACTTCCGTTAGCCCGCCGCCACTTTTCACATATCTGAAAAGATTTAGATAATCAGAAGTTGGTTAGATCTTCCGATCATATCTCAGAATATAATCAGATCCGACGAACACTGTCATGAATATAGCAGTTCAAAAATATTAAGCTTTTATTCAACACATATTTTTTAGCTTCAAACATAGAGTTTGGGACACATTGGTGTCGATTCGGATGTACAACGAACTAACTAAATTTAAATTATATGTATCCTTTTCTAACCACTAATACATGAAAAGGACGACATATAATTAAGTCCTGTCAAATTAAGTAAAAGGATCAAAACAAGCACTTCTTTATCAATATTAGGTGTACACCTAGCGACGTCACGAATAAAATATTATGGAGCGACTTGTTTTGACAGCTCTTAACTTAATTTGACATGCCTTAATTTATAGTCGTCCCTTTCATGTTAATAGTGTTAGAAAAGGATGTATCTGCTTTTTTAGTTAGTTCGTTGTATATCCGAATCGACACCAATGAACATGTTTCTAAATTTTTGATTTAGATACTGCTTTCTTGAAAAGAGCTATACAATAAGCTATATACATACCCGGCAAGACTCTCGTTGTACCACCAGGGCTGGCGCGTAGCTTGCAGAAAGTCATGGCGGCGACTCCAAAACCACCTTCGGCGACGATCCTCCGCATTTGGCACGCACGGAGCTGTCAGGTCCAGCTGACCACTTAAGTGACAACAATCGTCATTATTTGATGAAATATTACGTACATTAAATACAGTCTGCAAAAGCATACGAGGAGAAATGTGTTGATAATATTGACAGAAGAATACAATTTCTTACTTCAGTGA
The DNA here is from genome assembly GCA_949316235.1 of Oegoconia quadripuncta. Taxonomy (NCBI): domain Eukaryota; kingdom Metazoa; phylum Arthropoda; class Insecta; order Lepidoptera; family Autostichidae; genus Oegoconia; species Oegoconia quadripuncta. The sequence continues at coordinate 20,432,137 of OX438751.1, forward strand.
TATGGGGCAGACATTTCCGATGCTAGTTGCAAGTTCTTTCAGATTGCTGATCTGGGTTCAGAACGATTTGATCGTACTACTCGTATGATGGACCAGCTATGCAGTCCACGCAGTTTCTAAAGCATTTGCTGTGACTTCTGAATTTACCTAGGAGTCGCAAGACCAACGTGCAACCAGTCGCATCTCATCATCAATAGCTTTACACGTCCCCATTGTTGGGGCACAGTCTCCTCTCACTGCGAGAGGGTATGGGCCGTAATCTACAAGGCGGGCCTAGGCCGGATTAGTGTATTTGTGTTAGTCAGTCAGTGTTTTAGGTCACCAACTTAGCTTAACGACTGCTATCAATTAAAAACAACCGAAACCAACTGTTTAACGTGCCTATAGTTGCGCCTAGAATAGCGTCGGTGGCTCAGCGGTTAACACGCGGTCTCCCAATTTGGGAGATCTTGGTTCGATCAGGCAGGTCATGTACCAATGTTTTTAAATTAAATTTAATTACTTATTAGCATTTATCGGCCTGCTCTTAAATGGTGACGGAAAACATCGTGGGGAAAACCTGCATGCCTGGGAAATAAAAATTCTAAGGCATGTGATGTCCCCAATTCGCATTGAGCCAGCGTGGTGGACTATGGCCCATACTCCCTTATACAAGGGAAGATCTATATCCCTGCAGTGGGATGTTTATGGACTGAGAGAGGAGTTTTAAAATTTGCTTTGAAATTGCTTACCAATAAATCAGTATCCTACAATGCTCCAGCAGCTTTTGGACCTTTGTCTCAACGTTCACCACGAAGTCCGAAGTAAGCTTCACTTGCGCAGTATAGTTACTGAAGGTAAACTTTATATCTCCAACATGTATCGCTTCTTTTACTTCTTCTTTCATTAAGTAATCAATGAATTTCTTTAAGTCGTATTCATCAGTTAAAATATTGTACTTTTGCTTAACAAATGCAATGTCTTGTAACTTTTCCAGCAGGTCTGTGTAAGTCTGAAATGAACAAAAGGAACAAGTAAAATCCAACTAATATTATAAATGCGAAAGTTTGGATGTTTCTTTATTTGTTTGTATAGGTACTCAATCACAGCGAAACGGATGAACAGATTTGGGTGAAATTTGGTATACAGGGTAAGTCGGAAAGGGGGTACTAAGCCGAAAGTTGGTTATAGTGTCATCGATAAGTGTTTTATTGCACATTAGATAAATGGGGAAAACGCATATTTTTGTTTCCATACAAAGTTATTAAATTATTTAATTTAAGAAAATTTGGACAACCCTATAATTCATGAATGAAAAGAGACAAAATAATCGACGCCCAAAATGACGCGGACCCCGCCCATTTTGCCCTGCGTGTGCGTCGGGTCCGTCAAACGCGCCGCCGTCTGTTGACACGGGCCGCCCGCCCTTTGACACGCGCCGCCCGCCCTTTGTCGGGCACCGACAGCGTGTGCCGTCGGAAGTTACCGAAATGTGGATTACGTGTATGGCGGGATTATGGGTGACCAGAGCCCCATACATTCCATCAAATTTTCATGAAGTTCATAAGTGCATAACCAGTTCCACCTCAAACTATTGAAATTTTGTATTGACGGCAAATAATTATTCCAGAAATCCGCACTGAATCATCCAGGTAAACAAAGCAACTGTGTTAAATGATTTCAAACACGTCGGCCCAACAAAGACACAGACAGACATAGGCTTCAAGGTTATTACATATTTTTTATGTAACGGGGCTTAAAAAATACTTTTAGTTTGAAATCAAAGTTTACCTATCTAAAGATTTTAATCGTTTGAGCTGTTACTGGATACGCATTTTCTACCACCATCTTATCTAAAACTGCCTCCACGCAGCAATGTTAATAGCATTGTTGTGTTCCGGTTGTCAGAGATAAGATAGCCAGTCCCCCAAATGTGTTGAGGTTTCCGGGTCAGTACGTTTTCACCTTCGACCTCATTTTCACTTAACATCAGGTGTGATTAAGGGTAAGTACAAACCCGTTGTGCATAAAAAAAAATACGCGTTTTCGAACCTTACTGTACCTAGGTACCTAACCTAGGTTTTTAACAAGAATGATGGTTTAATTTTTAATGAAACAACTAACCTTTTCCGATGATGACGTTGTTATTCCGTACGTAACACAAACACGCGCGGCCTTTGTGTCCACATAACTACACAATAGGCGTATTACATTAACCACAAGTTGAAGGCACTCTTTGTAATCAAGCTTCTCGAGCTTCCGTAAGTACCTACGTGATCACGTCTTCCTACACAATTCATATCGTAGTATTTTTGATTGGTGTACTCCACCGGCATATCGTGAATTATTAACAATAACAACTAATACCTACCAAACAAATACAATTAATAGCGACAACAACTAATAACAAAGAAAATCTCTAACGATAATAAAATAACAAATAACGACGAACTAGGACGACTCGCAAAAATAATCGACTGCTTGCACGGAAGTGGTAGAAGCGACTGGCTTTAATTTAGGTATTTTTTATTTCTTCGTATTTTATAAGGATTTCGGCGAATTCGGATTCGAATGCACTTGCCGATAGGCAGGGCGTGGCTTGCGCATGCATGTGTGTGTGTGTCAAGTCAAGACTGTGTAATGTGCGCAAACGCAGAGGGGTTAGTAGGTAGCAATACGTAAACATGTTTCGATTTGTTTAAATTCAGAATGACATTAATTACCAATTAGTTTTAGTAGCATTTCATTGACGTGGACATTTTACATGGATTTCCAGCTGCTTAGTGGTATGTGGAAGTTCCAAAGTATGATTTATTAACCGATTTCCAAAAAGAAGGTTTTAAATTCGACCGTTTGTGACGCGATATCTTCGTAAATTTTTACCCGATTAAAAAAATATTTCTTGGTTGAGAAGGGTAAATCGCCAATGATCCACTCCAGAGTAGAAGATGGAACCTTTCTGAAATCGAATGTATTGTCAATTTTTTTTCTTAATTTTGCGTTCAAACCTACTTATGGAATCTTAATTCAGGGCCAGCATAAATTATGAAATCCTAAAAGCATTACTGAAGGAATAAGTTTTTTTTTGGTTACCAGCTTACCAAGCCTCACGGAGGGTGTAGGCTGTAGGCAAAATATCGTAATAGTGAAAAGTTTCACACTCTATGTTAACCATTTTTATGAATGAAACACAGCGGATTAGGGCTACTTGGTAGTATTTTGTTATGACATGTTTAAAGGGCATTTTCTCGAAATGTATTGAGTTTTGAGGAAAGTTGTAGAACAAAGGTTGTTCGTTATAACGGGTACTTTTACAGCCTTTCGGCTTAGTACCCCCTTTCCGACTTACCCTGTACTATAGGTAGAACATTATTTTTTATCCCGATAAAGTGAGTAGTTCCCACGGGATAAGCAAACTTCCGCAATAAGTTATTCCACGCAGGCGAAGCCGCGGGCGGAAAACTAGTATAACTATAAATTTAAAATTTAGAATATAAATTAAAAATTTAGAATACCCTACTTTTACCATAAAGGAAATGGAAAGGATTTATCCAATAGACTGGTCCACTCCCCTGGAGATGTGAGAGCTGGTGCCTACTTTGCTCAGCAGCCGAGCTTAGCAGGAATACTATGCCTCACGGAAGCGAGCTGAGCGGCGTATTTTTACTATAAGATATATAGCTACCTACTTTCAATTGTTTATTATGTATTATAGTAAAAGTATATAGTAAAAGATAAAAGAGAAGTTGAACGTCGTGTCGTATCAGCAGGTCAAGAGGAAGGCGGAGAACAGAGAGATATAGAAAAAACTCCACCGACAAGAGCATGACTCTTAAATAAATAAATAATTATAGTAAATTAATTATTATGAGTCAATAAAGAATGACGTCTTTAATCGATAAATGATTATATCTGCCAGATAGACCAGACCAGTAGATAATGTTAAAAGCTAAATATATTCGGAACGACTTAACCGATTTTCATCAGACATGGCTAAGAACTTTGGCTTTAATCTTTGATATAAAAAATGCCGCATTCAAGTCGGACCACGCATTACCTACTCGGTGATACGTCCGGACGAATAAGCGAAAGGTCATTCACTCACTGACTAAACACGAAATCTTGAAAACTATATAAGTACTTGACCTATGAAGTTGAAATTTGGCAGGTAGGTATTTAATAGATAAGCGCCGTCCGCTAAGAACGGATTTAGCGAAATTCCCACAGGAACGGGAGATACAGGAATTTGTCAGGAAAACGTAAAAAAAACAGATAATTTCCACGGTGACGGGAATGCACTCGCCAAGTAATACTTTGGAAAATTCCCATAAGAAATTTTTAAAATTCCTAAAGGAAATAGATTTCGCTTTCGCGGGTTAATCATATTCATTTCCAGATCTATGCGGACAAAGTTGAGGGCGGAATTTGGATTTACACGGGAAAAACGGGATCGCTGCGAGTAAACGCTCGTTTAGATAGGAATTTTAAAAAAAATTCACGGAAACGGGAAAAATGGGATATTCCGTGTATGATTTCTATTTATTTCGAGATCCTTACCTATTTACCTACTTAACTTACATTGAAAGCCACATTGTTGTCTCCCCGACGGACTGCCTCGCTGTATTTGTCCTGCAAAGATTTCACAGCGCGAACGCCCTGAGGGTCGATCAGACCCCACTGGTAGAATATGCTGCTATAGTTAGCGATGCTATCACGGTCCAATACAGGATTTCCCATTATCAGACCCTGGAATTAAAAAGATGTGATGGAGAAATTCCGTGTGGTTCCCAACAGAATAATCTCAAAAATAGCAAAATAAGCAGTCTCTTCTCGAGGGCGAAAGTGGTGACTAAGATATCACTCCTTTCATTCTTTCCAGCAAGGCCTAATTATGGCCAGCAGTGAGCTCCAAAAGGCCGACGACGTGGCGATTACGACAAATCCTCCCATTAAAATGTCATGAGAGAGGTTTCTGTCCAATAATGAGTATAAACAGCGTGAATTTGAATTCGTATAATTCCCATTAACTGGTGACGCAACTCTTGATTACGAAAAAAATTCTCTAAGGAACCATAGTCGAAATCGATCAAAAAATTTTCGTTTACCCATACAAAGTAAACCATTCTGAAACGGCCTGTAGTATGGAAGTCCAATAATTTTCAGCTCAATTCGTCTATGGTTCCTAGTGGAAAGTTTTTCGTAATCAGGCACTCCTGATTACGAAAAACTTGTCACCTTGTCCTTGTCTTTGTGACTTCACTAAGTCACCAGTAAAAAGGAATTAACGAATTAAATTTATATTGATGTGTGTGATTGTGAAATCGGCATGGATTTGGAAGATATCAAAATATTTCAAATCCTTCAAAATGCGATGAGTATTGTATCGGAGATGTCTTTGTCCAGCAGTAAACTTCCTACTGCTGATGTGCGTGCCGCAACCTCAACACATTTGCCTACAAGAGCTTACATTTATCTATTACCGGGGATTCATCATCATCTGTGATCTACATCAATCCTGGCCCACATCCATCCACTGCTGGATATAGGCCTCTTCTCCATTACGCCATTCTCTCGTATCCAATAAGATCCCGCAAACTGTACAATATGCATTACTATTACTTGTTACTTAGAAATAATTCTGCAATTCCCATTCTAAATTCTAAAATCCAACTCTAAATACCGGATGAGTTTTTTTACCGTAAGGAAAAAATAGAGCATATTGGCATAGGTCATTTATTTTCTCCAAGCCATCACCGAACTACGCGCCAGCTGGAGTTTGATTTGCGACTGGCGGAATTCGTAGGGAATACATATCACGCGAAATTTATTTGGAACTCATATTTCCTCCAAGTTTTTTTCATTTACGTTAATTATGTAATTATGTGGAATAGGCTACAAACGCAACCTTGAAGGTTGCATGACATAACGCTTTATTTTGGTTTATCGTTTTGAACAAAAAAAAAACTATCTATCTATCTATGTATACCTAATACGCCCTATTTTTTCCTATACGGTAAAAAACTCACCGGTATATTTGAGAAGTTGAATTGGGAATGTTGTGACAAAATATCAAAATCGGTTAACAATTGACGAAAATATGGGCAAACGCATGGAACAACGCGGACGTCCATAGGCGCCACGCCCGGAGTGCCGCGTGGAGGTCCGCGTTGCTCTATGGGTGAACATGAACAGCCAGGGTGAATATATACATAAAAAAATACACACAGACTCACACAGAACCTCCTCCTTTTTGACGTCGGTTAATCATAAAAAAAAATAGTATTTCGGTATTATTCTCATGGTAGAAACTCGATACTTGGTAGGTAATTCAACCGCAGACCATGTTGAAATTTACCTACCTGTAAATTGATAGCCGAATTTTTTTGCTGTTTAGTATCTAACGCAAGAGCGTCTAGTATGTGCTCTCCCAAGGCAGGGACGTACCGGCCCGCGTAGGACTCCCCAGCTATATACAGAGGGGCGGTTCGGAGCTCTGGGAATATCGTTAGGAACTGCTGTACCGCCTCGAACAAGTGCTTGGTGTACTGCAAAAGAAAATTAATAATATTACAGTCATATAAATAAAGGTTGCTGGATTACAACCGGTCGCTGTGGGAGTCTACGGGGCTTCCCCCGTCACTGTCATGTCCTGCAGTGAAATGAAATTTGAACGTCCGGTGGCTCTATGAAAAATATTAATATAATAAACGGACGGACGGACGGACAGACAGACAGACAGACAGACAGATAGATACAAACATTTATTCACTGCATAGTACATACAACCAAAATAGAAGAACACAAACAATAAATCCTATGTAATGGATCCTGAAAGGATGCCTATCTATTACATACCGTTGGCATATCACGGGCGAACCCTTCGTCGCTGTTGGTGAAGCTGTATCCAGCGCCCAACGGGTTATCGATGAACAATAACGAATGGTCTTTGCTCCAAGGCGACTCCCGCACTGGAATAACAAGAGGATGTATTAATTCTAGATTTCGTGAAACATTATAATTAGATACTTAGCTTAGCTTTATCGTGGAGATTATTAATTTGTTTATCCCGCGGGAACTACTCACTTTATCGGGATAAAAAGTATCCTATGTATTAAAAAATAATAAATAAATAAATAAATATCCTTGGACATACACACACCATTATATTACATAAAACTCATTGGTACATGGCCTGCCTGGGAATTTGGGACCTCCCAAAATGGGAAACCGTGTCTTAACCGCTGAGCCACCGGCGTCGTCAAAATATGACGAGTAGTTACCTACTAGTTGCGCAGTTCGGGCTTTGTCATAGTCGAGTACCATACTCGGTAACATATAGTTCGAATCAGTTTTCAAGGCTATATAATAAATAAATAATAAATATTTCGGACACTTGCACCAATCATCTAGTCCCAAACTAAGCAAAGCTTGTACTATGGATACTACATAGATAACGGATAAACATACATAAATATTTATATAAACATCCATGACTCAGGAATAAATGTTCATATTCATTACACAAACATTTACCCGTCGCGGGATTCGAACCCGCAACCGTTGGTTTCGCTGACAGGGTCACTATCCACTACACCAATCGGCCGTCAATATCTCTGCAATATCAGGTAATATTGACCAATACATATGACATAAAATATTTGGTTATGTAGAGTTTTTTTTTTTCTAATCTAATATATTTAATTTATAAAATCTAATTTTTAAGAGCTTGGTCGTATTAAACGACCATGTCGCTCTATACAGCCTCTATAGGGTTTACCTATATAGGGTAGGTATATTATATAAACAGTACACTGCTTTAGCTTGTCCCGAATTTGGAGAGGAGAGTATACTGTTGTAGTATCCTATTAGGTAGAGTTCACTATGTAGTATCAAAAATATTAAGTCTAAAGTACTTCTTTAAACAAAATAAGTATACTAGGTAACTATAAAGTGAAAATTTAGAAAGCCCCGACAACATTGATGGAACAAATGATTATTATCGTCTAGGTAGATTAGACCGACAGACAGATTAGATTTCAACCGCCTCTGTGGCTCAATCTAAACATTGGTGTACGAATCGGAGGTCGCGGTTTCGATCCCCAGCGGGGTACATGTTTAAGTACTCAGTTCAATATTTTCCAGTATTTGTGTTAAGAAAAAGTATTCGTACGGCTCAAAGATTGATCTCTTGTGTATTTAAAAACCAAAAAAGCCCTACAGCATATTTCGTATTTTGCGGACGCCATACAATGTATCCTATGACACTCTAGAGATCAAGACGAATCAAACGACATCTTGCACTTCAAAGGCTACAGGAAGTACCTTAGAAATCTACATTCATACACTCGAAAAATATTAAAACCGCACTCAAATGGAATACACACACACGCACGCCCGCACGCACACAACGCCGTCAAACACATAACACCCCTATATATTATTAATTAAGATAATACCATTGAGTGTAGGTATAGGTATGCTTTCAGTCTACTTACATTTCAGTTTTCCATCGTATTCAAAAGGGCCAATCTCGTCAAACAGCCCCGCCAGACTGGTTGCACCTGGCCCTCCTTGCAACCACAGCACCCATGGAGTCTCGTTGACTGGCTTACCAGCCACGGGGAAGTACCAGAAGAAAGTGTTAGAGTTGTATCTCTCGTCTACAGTGAGGAATCCCGAGTAGCTGGTGACGTTGAGGAACAGAGAGGGGTTGACTAGTGAGGAGATCCTGGCCTCTTCAGTGCGATTTTGGTGTATGAAAGGGGTGAGGAGCAGTGCCGGTGTTAGGGAGGTTGTTGGAGTGAAGGTTGATATTATACTGAAAAAGAATTTGGGGTTTTGTAGTTATTCAAATTTTGGATCACAGGTAAGATTGCGACACCTACATTGTCTGTAAAGTTGTTATTCTCCGTTGCTGTAAAGATTACATGCATACATAATGTCATGACCTTTAAAATTAAAGATACTATAAAAATTTAAAGATACTATAAAACAGAAACTTATTAAGAAAGCATATTATAAAATATCAGATGATTTAGATGATAAACATTCATGGATATGAACAGCCCGTTCGCGTAACCAGGCTATTTCACAATTAATAATTAAATATTATAATATAAAATAATAATTAATAATTTTGTAACATGAAAACCCTTTCTTTTTTAAAGAGCAACCTCTCGAGTTTCTTGCTTGTTCTTCTCAGGGTACAATTGGCTTTTGAACAAGCAGTAGCTTAAAAAATGTAAAATCTGGCTATTTTAAGTGTACCCTGTGTACCTACAAAATAAAGCATTTTTTTGATTTTGATTTTTATCACAAATGGGGTGGTCAGAGATATCCCAAACAATAGCGTTTGGATGTTCCAAACATTAAGAGTTTAATGATTGTACACGTGACAGGGGGTGAGCTCATCGCCGTTGAAACGTGCAAATCTATGTATAGATGTTTTTGGTGGAAAGTCCCTTAGTCACCGTTTACGACACCCACGGGAAGAGAGGGGTTGGTTCTATTCTATTTGAGTGCCGAAACCACATAGCATTACCCTAAAGGTTCTAGTTTAAATTCATAGAAATCAGCCCCGTATTCTAATTGATTCGAAATATCTTTGAAATTTCATTCGATATCGGAAAGTTTCAAAGTTCGAATGACATTTTGTTCCAGGAAATACATTCTTATTCATTTCTTTATTCGTATATAGAATCAAAAGCGTTATTTTAAAATTTAATTTTACATTTTAGGCACTTTGCTAACAATTCGATATTTTATAGGTAGGTATTTGCGTTGAAATTACAAAAGTAAGTATTGATGCACTACAAATGATAATTAAATTAAAATGTCCACTTAGACTTTGAAACTTTCGGTCAAATCAAATCAAACCGAACCACTTAGAATTCGGGCCCAGGTGCTCAAAAGTCAGAATTATTATAAATAGAGTATTTTAGAGTACCTATTAGTGTTACAGATTATGATGAAGTACACCTACATTAAATAGAGCACACTACTCTATTTTACAGTACGGTTGGCAACCCTAGGTAGGTTTCCTTGATTCACAGGATACCTACTTACAGTCTGAGTTTTATAAGGAAAACGCTTTGGATATGTGTGTAGATAAGTAGGTAATCTTAGTAGGTTCACTCCGCTTCATAATTATTCACAGGCTGTTTTACGTGATCAATGATAGAAACTGCCTAATTAAGTTCATTCGCAGTTCCCTGGAATAACCTAGCCTAGATGATTATTTTAAGACAGGATGCACCAATAATCTTTGTCTATCTCTACGGGAGACAGGCGTGACTTTATGTATGTATGTAAGCGAAATATAGCCCTGTCTGAATAACTATGTGACACGGACTGTACAATGTAGGCTCCTACTGTTTTGATACGAAATATATTGTATATGAGAGGGCGGCAAACGAGCATGCGGGTCACCTGATGGAAAGCAATCACCACCGCCCATGGACACCCGAATTGTATAAGAAATTAAAAAATAAGGCTTTTTGGTGGGAACTCGGCGAGTGAAGTTGCATTTTTCTTTATAATTCTTATAATTTGTGCATTCTAGCTTTTGAAGCTTAATAATGGCAGAATATTGTGCAGCAAAAGTTAGTGATGGTGTACAAGTGAAGGGAAGTGTAAATTAAAGTGCGTAACGGAGCTTTCGGGTTCATTCATTCTGCCTCTTTACTGAAGAATGACTTGACCGTGAAGACATGGCTATTATGGGCTAGATCCCTTTGCCTTCTCCTAGAGGAGAGAATAAAACGAAAAAAAAATAAAAAAATAATTTTGCGTACAAGTACACCAAATAATCTAGTATAAACCAGGTTTTTTTTTATCCACAACGGGTTAGCACTTGACCTCAATCATTTCATATCGTTTCAGCAAAAAATCTGTCAACCAACCAAATTTAATCCACCCCGTTCAGCCGTTTAGGCGTGTAGAGGTACACACACACAAACTTACGGATTTAAATTATACCGGATGAGTTTTTTTACCGTGAGGAAAAAATAGGGCTATTAGGTAAGTGAAATAGAAGTTATTGGCATAGGTAGTTTAATTACTTTTTTTTCAAAACCATCATCGAATAAAGTGTTAATTCCGTCATTTGACGGTCGCATTTGTAGCCTATTCTACATAATTACATCATTAAATAAAGAAAATTTGGAGAAAATATGAGTTCCAAATAAATTTCGCCTAGAAACCCTACGAATCCCGCCAATCGCATATGCCAGTCGCATGTGCTTTAATTTTTTTTTTTCCAAACCGTCATCGACGCACGCGCCTTTAGGAGATCAATATGCGACTAGCGGCATTCGTAGGATCCTATCATGCGTAATCTATTTGTACTTAATATTTTCTATAACGTTTATTTATTTTATTTAGCAATGTAAATGTGGAATAGGTTATAAATGACACAAACCTTTATTGGATTATGGTTTTGAAAAAAAAAAACCTACCTATACCAATACCTTCTATTTCGCTTACCTAATATGCCCTATTTTTTCCTTACGGTAATAAAGCTTCTCCGGCTGACTAAATACTCGTACATAGACATATTTATACCTATACAGAACCACAACAATGAAAGCGTTTTCCTCATAAAATGAAACCCAATTGTGGGAACCTTGTATACTGCTTGAGACTTGAAAAGTACCTTTAAACATCAATGTACAAAGAATATGACTTTTAGAAGTTTTGGACTTGAACTGGCTTCTTTGTGTTGCTGTAATATCGGTACGTATATTAAATTTATACTTTTCCCTTTTCCTTAAACGTACAAAATATGACGCTGAGTTGGACAAGTATTCTATGACTTTTGTATATGGGAAGTCAGATTTTTGAGTACCTACAAGATCGAACCAGATTTGAATTTTAAGCTCACCTGAGGTCAATAGAGGACACCCGAGGTCTGTCAAAACCACCAATGGCATTTGAGGTCACCGAAGTCATTCAAGTTCGACTAAGGTCACTCGAGAGTACTACCTATATGTATTGTTTATTATATTTTCTAAATACTCTTTATACATAATAAACAACTTAACTTAGAAAAAAGGAACTAACTACCTACAGAAAAAAAGGGAAAAAGAAAAACACGGGAGCAGACAAGAACACGTTCTCTATCTTTCAAAATTAAGAAAGGTAGAAAACGTGCCCGAGGTCCGTACCGTAAGGAAGGGTACCCAAAGGACTGGCAGCATTACCTCGTTGGATAGCTATACTAATACGCTGTCCGAGATAGCTGCCAGCCTTTGTGTCCCCAGAGGTCTCAATCAAGCGCGAAGACAGATCCTGGAAGAATCTTCGCGCTTCCGGACCCCACGGGCCTAAGGTTTCCACACCAAAGGGCACAAACATGAAACCTGTACTCAGAGTTGCATATTTGCGACGTTTGGTGCTCTCAGCTGTAGCCGCAGCCGCTCCAGCGCAACCTACAAGATTATATCATCTAGTAAATAATAAATCTAATCTAGTCAATTTATCTTCCGTGGACAGGTCTAAGTGGGATACCTAACTATTTTATGATAATGTGCAATTCTACCTCATACCTAGCGATTCTCGTAAACAAGTGGGATTACACACGATTATTGCGTAACGGACAGAAATTAATGGGTTTAGGGGACACTGGGGTCAGTTGAACTGTTTTTCCTGCATTTTTTGATGGAACTGTTGAAGAAAATATTATCTACTTTACCACCATAAACAGAATATTCAGCTATGATAATTATTTTTTGTTTCATAGTTTCGGAAGTATTTACCAAACGAGTCAATTGATACTAGATTTACAACAACTGTTAAAATACATTTCGTACCTGAAGTAGGTAATGATTTGTTTGAAAGAAATTGAAATTAATTTCTATAATTCGTGCACCCGTTCTATTTGTAAATAATTGTAAATTATTAGGATTACAAGTAGTTTATGACAACACATCTGTGTAACTTTGCAAGAATTAGCAAACAATGTAAGATTTAAGAATGAAGAACCCAAAACAGAGAGCGATATCCTAGTAAGCCTACGCCATCTGTCTATTTACAGCCGACATAGCTGGTTAAAATTTCCTCACAATTCGTATTACATTACCACAAATAATAAAAAAATTCAAGAAAATGAAATCTTTTCTTTTCAATGTTAGTTATTATATTAGTTATAAGTATTTTAATCATAATAATGAAATGTAAGTGTGTATGTTTAAATTGGATAAATTTTGTTTCTTTATAAAAAAATATTATAGATACAAATGCAATGCAATGCAAAACAATACAAATACACTTTATTGCACAACAGAAAAGAAAAAATACATTAGTCATTACCTATCATCTATATTGTATAGAAAGCCGCTGTTTTAACTACCCACGTAGCTCAATGTAAACAATACAAGGTTTACAAAACGAAGGTGGCTGGTTCGATTCCCAGTTGGGTACAATGTTTACTTCCATGGCCAGTCTGACCCGCTACCACCAACTTAAAACTGCCGCTAAGCCACAATAGTCCACGTTCGACCTCATCATCACTTAACATCAGATATAAGATCAACCGCAAGTTCTACTTAAAAGAAAGCTCTTTAAAAATTTACAATCATTTAACGTCCCGAGGATTACGACACATTGTGTAGTGAATTGTTATACGTAAAGAAACAGGAAATTTAATTAAACTGTTGTTCTAGGTATCACGTACCTACATAATACAATAGACCAATAAGAAGTGACAATAAAAAATAAATGCGAACTAGAAACGTAAACAAAGTGCCTTTAAGATAGGCGATTACCGCATGCCGCGTACCAACTCAAACAGTAGAAATTGATAAACATGATATCGTAAACAAAAACATTCAATACTTAATATGATAAATAATAAAATTCTTACCTTATTATGACAAGATATTCAATGCCACTGTTAACCATGTTGATGAATAGAAAAGGTTGGTTCACGTAAAGGAGGAAAACTACATTTTTTTATCAGTACACGTGCAAAATAAGCTCGCTCGATTCTGATATCCGTGCTCGCAACACCTGACAATCTTCGTAAAAAAAACGGACCCCTACAAAATTACAGTACAAATCGTAGACAGAGAAAGAATATTGTTGATTTTTTCTTGCTCACTCACACAATATAAAAATGGTAATGTACGTTAATCTGAGTAGTCAGTGGTGCTTGCTTACCACTACGACTGAACGAGTCGAACTGTTTATACTTGAGAGTGAGTAGGTAGCAATGTGGCTTGGCTCATTTTAAAGGTTGACGTCATCGGTTCGCCGCTCTCACCAAGCGACGACGTGTCGGAGTATTGCTATTACCTTCACTAGCTCTTTCATACAGGGCGACTAAAAATAAACCATTTAGCGATAAGCAGTATCTAAAATGTATTTATGTCGTACGCGATTCCATTGATATTAACCTAAAGAACGGATAAATTATCTTTAAAATAAAAAAATACGGTCAAATTCGAATCGGACTATTGTTCTGAGGGTTCCGTACATATAACATCGCCATTGGTGTTAATTCGGATGTACACCAATTAAACTAAAACCAGTTGCAACAAACAAACAAAGACATCCGAATCGACACCCATGTCACACTTTTGAAGGTTCTTCTAAGAAACGGCTGAAGGTAAACGGTATCAAGCTGAAATTAAAATCGAATACTAATTTGGCACGAAGGGAGGTCTTCTGGCCCAAGTGAAGGAGAATAAACACATAACTACCTATAAATTGAAAACTCCGAAAGACTTAATATCATCCAGATACACCAAACATACATACATAACGTCATGACCATTATCCCAAATGGGGTGGTCAGAAATATCCCAAACAATAGTATTTGGGTGTTCCAAACATTAAGAGTTTAATAATTGAAACAACATCCACGGTCCACTTTATGAAATATACAGAAATGCACAAGTGCAAACTACAGACGTTTTTTGGTGGAAAGTCTGTTAGTCGCCTTTTACAACACCCACGAGAAGAGACGGGTTGGTTCTATTGTATTTGCGTGCCGAAACTACACCATCACCACCATAAAAAATGTGACGTTTTCATGTGATAATTTTTATCCTACGAAATAAATATTTTTTTGATTTGATTTGAACACAGTACTATATTAATTCTGTGACATAGCACAAATATGTCAAATGCTGAATCTCTTTGAAACGACTTACTCAAAACGACTTAGATACCTACTAATTTTTATCAAATATGGCTGGCAATGAATTTAAAGACGCAACAGATCAGACCATGCTTTACTGATATACAACCGGAGAAGGACTGGACACACACTTATACAAATATTATGTACCTAATATAACTACGTCGTCTTTCGTCGGGGATTAAAAAATCGTTAATTTCAAATCTCGTGTCTACGATTTTCGGATTTATTCCTTCGCTTGTGCCTTGAGACCTTCCATCCATGCTAAACTTCAAGATTTTAGGTTACTGGGAAGTACCCTATGTTAGTAGTGGACTTTTAAGCCCATATTACAAAAAGTTACTCAAGCAGAGATCTCCGCTTGAGGACAATTAAAAAGGGACAGTTTTACGTAACTTGTATAGCGGCATCTCTAACTATGCTCAAGCGCAGATCTACGCTTGAGCAACATTCTGAAATACGGGCTTTAGTAGGAAAAAAAACGCTTTGAAAGGCAGATCTTTTTACAACCTTTTATTTAGTTTGCAATGTTCGTATTAACACTTTCGGGGACACTAAACAACAATAAAACTTCTATTGTGTCTGGGTGACTGTTTCAACCACTCGCTGGTATCTAATTGCGCTGAAATTATGCATATTTATGTAAAGTAAAGGATGCCGGGATGTAGGGACTGGAACTACCTGATGGCAAATAGCAGGATAGTCGAATTTGAGCTAATTTGTTTTGTAGCCATGAGCACTTTCCATTACTAATGATGACGAGGGACGGAGCCAGAAGATTGCCACTGGAACTCCGTAATGGAGTATTCAAACTCCATCAAAGTAACTCATCTTTGTACTGGAACAATATGTGATAATCGCGATGGAATATTAAATGGTTGTTTGAAAAAAAAACAAACGGTCGAATTGAGAACCTCCTTCTTTTTGAAGTCGATTAAAAATTTAAAAAAAAAACCATCATCGAATAAAGCTTTAATAATGTCATTTGACGGTCGCGTTTGTAGCCTACTCCACATAATTACAATATTAAATTAAATAAAGAAAATTTGGAGAAAATATGAGTTCCAAATAAATTTCGCATGATACACCCTACGAACCCCGCCAGTCGCATATCCGCACATCCGCATCAATGTCCGGCCGGCGCGAGCGTTTTTGAAAAAAAAATTAAGCTACATTATCCCAATAACTTCTATTTCACTTAGCCCATTTTTTTTCCTTACGGTAAAAAAACTCATCCGGTATTTAAAATGAAATTAATCATACATTTTATTTGACAGTTAGCGATGAGGTTCATTACTTTACTATAGGAATAGACGTATTTCAGCTGCTTTGTATTGAGAGATGCTACCATGAGTTCATGCAAACTATACTGCTCGGTCGCGAGTCAAGTAGCCGCACCACGCCGCCAGCTGTATGATATTATTTTGATTTATATAGTTGATCGAAAGTTTTCAAAATTTTAAATTTCTGTTATAGGTATCTAATGCATTTGGTCACTGAACCAGTGGGGCATATAGCATTCGTCATACTTACATAATAGGTACTAATATTAGATTTCATATCAACAAACAAATATCTTTGCCTTTCAATCAATATATCTGTTGAATGGGTTTCATATCTTGATGACTTGTACTACTATTTCAGTTTTATTATCAATTATCTTTATTTATCAGACAGATCGGTACAATGTAGGTACTCGTGTTCACATAGTGCAGCCAGACAGAAGTGCAGCTATTGCAGAACCAAACTACAAAAATGACAAAATACCGACGAAAAGTATCAATTCAGGCTCCGTGTGGTTACATGGATGGTCGACAGTGGATCAAGGTACACAATTGATCACACACTTATTTATAAACGTGCTACAAACACGGTCACGCTTGCGAACTTCCATTTACTCCCATGGTTGACAGTAGTGAATGGATTCATTTCGTGCATTATTTGAATCCGTGCAACTCTTTTGAATGACTTTTAATTGTGTCCATTAAAATCAAAATTCGTATAATTTTCAAGACACACATGATATTCAAAAGTGTCTAAAATATTACTCTGCGTTTTATTCTTAATTTTATAGAAATGCTAAAAAGATAGTTTTTTAATTAATGCGTTTTTGTTATGGTGCGCGTTATTGGCAGTTATTACAGCGCTTTGATAGAAATATCCAATAGATTCTTATGCAGGTTGGAATCCGCGCTATTGCGCTTGGTGCGTTGGTCGCGTCGAATTGCTTCCAAGGCCTGCATTTTACCAGAGCTTTCAGAGAAATTCCAACCGACACCGCGGCTTTGGCTCCATAGGAGGTTGCGAGGCCGCTGTACATGCTCTTCGTACTTACCTACATCACAAAAGAGGTCCTGCTTAAGGTGGATGTTAAAAATGCCTTCAACTCTGTTGACAGAGGACACATACTGAGTGAAGTTCTTAAGGCCACGCCTCGTATTACGTGAAGAGGTCAGGAAAAGGTACTTGGCTGTTGTCTTATCCCGAGCAGTGCCCTCCTGACAGTCCCGACTTCCAAAGACGTTGGGACGAGCCGCTCTGCAAGGTAGCCCATTTAAATCTGTTAACATCGTGTAGCACTTTATCAGAACGCGCCCGCCTCCTTGCAGTGTCTGACCGTGAGTCCGGTTATTGGCTCCACGTTTCGCCTTCGGTAAACGTGGGCACATTTCTGGACAACACCACCTTCTCACACCTCTGTTCTTGTGCCAACGAAGTCGATTATAGGCCACTATGGCAACCATGTTCCCGCAGCGCCGGACGCCAGTCCGGACACGCTTCATTGAATGATATCATTCGGGACGGTCCTTGCCACCGTCAATGTGCGAGCGGCTATTCTAGAACCGAACAGCATAGTACGTGACGATGGGAAGAGGCCCGATAGTATGGCTCTCATTCCGTGGAAGCCTGGGAGGACGCTTGTATGGGATGCTACCTGTATCAACTTGCTGGCACCCTCCCATAGCCTGCACCTCTAGGGGTGCAGGAGCCGCGGTGGTTGCTGCGAAATACCTCAAGAGGCGGAAATACGCAGTTACGAATTTCTACCCTTTGGGGTAGAGACCATGGGGCCGTGGGGACCGGACGCGCATCAGCTCTTCAAGCAGTTGGCGTCGCGTGTGGTGGAAGTATCGGGTGACCAGCGGGCTGGCAGCTACCTGGGCCAGCGCATAGGTCTGGCCGTACAACACGGCAACGTTAATATCTTTATGTCTTCTAATGCATCAATTTTATTATATTCCTTGTTCAGTAGTTTTTGACATAATTACTGTAAGCTGAATTCAGACCCACACCACATAGTGGTTCATTTCTTCTTTTATTATAGCACACTAAATGACATTCATGAAGGGGCAATAATATTACGAATTTTAATTAATTTAATTAACTCATTTCTTTATGAAAAATAGTGATCCACTGTGGACGTGTATGTTAAGTCCTATGTCTTTCATTTCCAAAGTTTACTTCAAGGCTTATTTTAGGGTCCTCTGACTTTGCTGAGAAGAGCACACTTAGAAGTTTGCCCTATTTGCCGAAATATAAATAAAACTTGATATAATTTTTGAATTCTTTTCTCTATGTATGGAGTACCCTTGTAAATCACCTTACTCGTGCTTGAGCACTATATTAATTAACTACAATAGTGCGTAAACTAGAAGCTATACCTGCATTCATTTCTCAGTCCGTAAACATCCCACTACATGGATATAGGCCTTCCCTCGTATAATGAGGGAGTACCTATGGTCCACCACGCTGGCCCAATACCGGTTGGAGACTTAACATGCCTTAGAATTTTTATTTCTCAGGCATAGCATTGTTAATAGCATTGTTGTGTTCCGATTGTCAGAGATAAGATAGCCAGTCCCCCAAAAAAGACGGGATTTCCGGATCAGTACGCTACCACCTTCGGCCTCATCTTCACTTAACATCAGGTGTGATTGAGGTCAAGTGCATTAAAAAAAATGCAGGTTTCCTCGCGATGTTTTCCTTCACCGTTTAAGAGCAGTCGTATAAATGCACATAAGTAATTAAATTAAATTTAAAAACTCATTGGTACATGGCCTGCCTGGGAATCGAACGACCTCCCGCGAACGGAGACTGCGACTTAACCGCTGAGCTACCGACGCTACGGACGCGCCTGCTTTAGAAGGCCTAAACTCGTGGAGACTCTGTATAACGGCCATCCTCATTTTCTTAAACTATCGCAAACAGCGTTGGATCTAAAAAAATTCCACAGTTAATTAAATACAATAGCCTTCATCGGGTTTATTCCTCGAATTTCAATAAACGTCCTACTGCTGGAATGAATCCACAAGGCCCGTTTTCTGTCTATAAGTAGATCGAGAATTCGTAACTCATCCAGTTTATACTACCTATAATATAGGGAATACTTTTCTTAGTTCGTCAACCTTTCACTTCGTCGTCACTGATAAGATGCCGTAAGTTGAGATCGAAGGTGAAACCAGCCATATCACCCAGAACCCCCATTTAAAATTACCTGTAGCTATGGTCGCTGTGCTGAGGGATTTTATGAGGTCTCATTCATCACCAACATAATTATTTTAATTTATGTAGTTAGTATGACATCACGTTTATCTTCTATCTAAATGTTGTTCAGGAAAACGCTTGGAATGTGTATGTGTAGGCACTGTCTTAGCAGTTTCGAATAATTTCTTGCGTATAATTATACATATTTATATATTTAATTACCTAATAAGGTCATAGTGTATATTGAATAAATTATGTATATATAATAGGTCTTTACCTATGAAATTGCCGTTCTGCAGTACTGGCCATTTCAAATCAAAATAATTTTTGTTTGGCTAAGAATTCTAATTTCAAATTAATTTTATTTTAAAAACATGGAATTCTTTTCCAAAAGTAGTCATTTGTTTATTGATTAGTGTTACATTTTCATCGCATTTCAATCTTTTTCGTCATCATGGATACGTTAAAAATTTGAGTAATTATGGAATATGAGTACCGTCCTGGCAGCAACGCGGCACAAGCGGCACGCAACATCAACGACGTTTACGGAGCTAACACTACAAACCAACGCACCACCCGTTATTGGTTTGCTCGCTTCCGTTCTGGGAATTTCGACCTGAAAAATGAACCTCGCGGTCGTCCAAAGACTTTGATCGACAATGACGAATTAAAGGCGATTGTGGAAGCTGATGATACACAATCTACGGCTGAATTAGAAGCAGCTTTCGACGTTAGCGTCAAAACAATATTGGTCCATTTGCGTCAAATTGGCAAGGTAAAAAAGCTTGACAAATGGGTGCCCCACGAACTCAATGATTGGTTGGATCCTGGTTCAGCACCTAAGCAATGCCCTAAACGAAAACTTACCCCTAGAAAAGTGATGGTCACTGTTTGGTGGTCTAGCGCCAGTGTGATTCATCACAGCTTCTTACCAAACGGGATGAACATTACTGCAGATGTGTCCTGTGAAGAACTGAACACAATGATGGAGAAGCTGGCACATCTCCAACCAGCATTGGTCAATCGCTCCTCTCCGCTGCTCCTGCACGCGACAACGCGCGACCTCATACTGCACAGAAGACGGTCTCCAAGTTGCAAGAACTGGGGTCGGAAGCTCTCCGTCATCCGCCCTACTCACCAGACCTTGCGCCTACAGACTACTACTTTTTCCAGAATTCGGATAACTTCTTGGCAGGAAAAAAATTCAATACCCGGGAGGCAGTACAAAATGCCTTTGAAGAATTTGTTGCCTCCCGTCCAGCTGATTTCTTTAAGAAGGGCATCAATAAACTGCCACTGCGTTGGCAAAGATGCATTGATTGCATGGGTGATTACTTCGATTAATACAAATAAAAATACATGAAAAAAATTCATTTAATTTTTTTCATACAAAACGGCAATTTCATAGGTAAAGACCTAATATATATACAGGGCGTCCCAAAGTTATGGGACATGAAGGGGAAGTACCTTAAATATCGTAGATAGTGAATTTTGCTCAAAGAAGACTTTATGTTATTTTTAAAAGTTAGTAATTCTGCATTCATAGATTTTCTAAAAATTATTTGCTTCGGCTGGGAATCGAACCGACTCAAATGTGAAAAAAAAAACACCCTACTTTTATGATGCCAATCGAAAGAATAGCTAAAAAATAATAACTCTGCCTAAGTAACATAGTATTTTAAAAGAAAGGAACAACGTGAAATTAATCATTTTAATCAAATAAAAAACATACATGAAACTGCCGTAGTCAATTAAGTAGGTATTTTTTTGTAAATTAATTAATTAAATGCTCAAAATGTGATCCCTCTTGTCTTACGCAAATCGCCAATCTTTTAATGAGCCCGCTGCCTGTTGATTTTCTAATCATTTTATGGTGAACACTCGATGTGATATGGCACAATTCTGTTTGCAACTCGCCTACGTTCTCGTATCGCTTTTTGTATAGCATATCTTTCACGTATCCCCAAAAGGAGAAATCTAATGGTGTGAGGTCCGGGGATCTGGCCGGCCATCTAATCGGTCCATTTGTACCAATCCATGTAGGAAAACATTCATTTAGAAAATCTGCTGCTCTCCGACTATTATGAGCCGGAGCTCCATCTTGTTGGAAAATTAAGTTTTCTTGCTCCGCCGCGGAATGGTTTCTTATCTTATCCCTTAAAATTTTAAGTATTCCTAAATACTTTTCTGTGTTCAAGGTTCCTTGGTAAAAATGGATTAAGAAAACCCGGTTTTTTAAAAGTCCGCACCAACAGTTGAGTGAAAAACGCACTTGGTTATTAGTTTCAGTCACTCGTAGGGGATTTTCTTTAGACCAAATACGATTATTGTTGCGGTTATACATACCGTTATTGCTAAAGTTAGATTCGTCTGTCCAAATAATATTATCCAAAAAATTTGGATCTTCGAGCAATCGTGCCTGGATATCAAGACAGAAATTTTTTCTCCTTTCTGTATCGCCCGGAAGTAATTTTTGAACCAATCGTCCTTCAACATAACTCTTATTATTATTTTTTAGCTATTCTTTCGATTGGCATCATAAAAGTAGGGTGTTTTTTTTTTCACATTTGAGTCGGTTCGATTCCCAGCCGAAGCAAATAATTTTTAGAAAATCTATGAATGCAGAATTACTAACTTTTAAAAATAACATAAAGTCTTCTTTGAGCAAAATTCACTATCTACGATATTTAAGGTACTTCCCCTTCATGTCCCATAACTTTGGGACGCCCTGTATAGGCGGTAATGAAACAAAATATAATTATTTATAAAATACAGAGAATGAAATTATTAGCACATAAGTCTGAATGCTCTGCAGAGGAATTTAGAGTTGTTGTCGGACAATCTCTTTCCGCGGTTAGGTTCAATGAGAGTTGCTTTCATATTCTGAACACTGCGACGTACTTTCACATTATTCGCTTCGGGTAGAGGTTGTGCATTCCGAACTTTGCGACGTACTTTCGCATGATTCGCTTCGGGTAGAGGTTGTGCATTACGGACGTTGCGACGTACTTTCGCATGATTCGCCACGGGCAGAGGTTGTGCATTGCGAACGTTGCGACGTACTTTCGCATGATTCGCCACGGGAGGTTGTGCATTGCGGACGCTGCGACGTACTTTTGCATGGTTTGCCACTGGCAGAGGTTGTGGGACGCTGCGACGTACTTTGGCACTATTAGCCTCCGGTAGTGGTTGTGCATTCCGGACGTTACGATGAATTTTCGCATTATTCTTCTCGGGCAGTGCATTCCGGATGCTGCGATGTACTATCCCTTTATTCGCCTCAGGCACAATTGGGCGAGTTTTCGCAGCTTTTTGGGCGGCCACGACGGAGGCAGGTCTAAACTTCTTCTGGAAGGCGGCTGGGGCAGACGCTCTATTATTGACGAGTTTCGCATCCGCGGGTATTACATCTTTCGACTTAAGCACATGTTTACAATCTGCTTCCCTTGGATATATCCTGGAAACAAATTTTTGTTTAAGTGATATATGGTATGGAAGAAACCGCACTCAGACATTTAGTGATCCGTTCACGGAATAAGTACTTACAAAGTTATTCACTTCATTTATATAATTTTTTATTAAATTCCTATGAACTTTTTATAAAATCCAATTATATGTCATAAAATGGAGTATCAACAGTAAATGGAAGTAAGAAGAAGTAGTAAATGGAAATGGTACAGTCGGCAACACAATTAAGTCTTATGCTTTACCCGACTGCAGCGAAGCCAAAAAAGAGGGTTATTATGATATTTTTTGGAGGGTTTTTTATTTTATTTTATTGATAATACAGAATCATCAGTATCATTATAAAAATATTTTATAATACGCTTTATCTATCTATCTATCTATCTTTAATTGTGTTGCCGACTGTTCCTACAGTCAGTAGGAAACCAGCACTTTTATCAGTATTTATTACTTCCATTATAGGAAAAAGGACAAAACTTCAAAATCTTTTTTAAGGCATTCGATCCAGTTTCTTATTTATTAAGTATAAGAAGTCTTGAGACTAAAATTTTAAAAAAACTTAAGACTGGTCGTACCTACAAACAAAAATCGTTATAGAAAAATTATACTGGCCGCTACAAAGGAGACTGACGTGATGGTGATTATTATGAAACCATATTCATAATCACCAGCACTTATTTTTGCAGCAATATTGTTTCTTTAATATTTAGAAAAAAAAATTGTATTTCGAACGTAAGAATTGCCTATGTTTGGACGACAAACTTTTTGGTTGTTAGTTTTGAATTAGGTCCTTACCACAGATTTTATACAAATCTGTAGTCCTTACCTTTGAAATTGGCGTTTTGTATGAAGAATTTCATTAAGGCTGTTTTCTCCTTACAAATATTTTTGATTTTTTTTTTGGGAACGGCAAATCCAAATTTATCTAAACTTTGTGTGTATTATCAGATAACATTAAGTTAAGTATAGTCAGCGTTAATTTTTAACAGTAACCGCTTTATAAAAGTTTCACCGAATCTAAGAAATGATTATGGAAAGCACACGAAAAGAGCTCTGTTAAAAAAAAAATTATTATGTGATTTAGCCCAGAAATTAAAAAATATTTCATGTGAAATTTCCTTGAAATAATATTCCATTTTTCAATAAAAAACAAATTTGGATATAGCTTGAAAATCGCAGGAATTGGTACATATGATTAACGACGAAAAAAAACTCCAATTTCATAGGTAAAGACCTAATATTTCAACAAAATGGTGCTCTAACTCACAATACCCGCCAAATCGTCGTATCAGAATAGGATCACGGACATGATTTAATAGGGAAATAGCTGACAATGGCTACCTATCAATCCTGATCTAACACTCATTATTTATATTTTCCTAAAAGCTTATATGTATATAACGTTTAAATATTGAGGATAGCAAATTTTACTCAAACTGTGCATGTTATTTCCTTTATTTCCGTCCGGTATCAACAATTTTGTCATCACAGAGGCCAGAACTTTTTAGTACATTCTACCCCCATGGCGATCTCCGATCGGTAGGACAAAGGCAGTCGGACCACGTGGCCAGAGCGGTAGAAACACTAATTTTGTCCTGACGGGAATAGCAAATTCCTGACTTTCATCAGTACCTAGTTAGTTAAAGTTCTATCTGCCACCACCGCACACTTTTTTTAAAGAAAAATTGTTGTGATCATAGTTGGTTAGTTGTTAATTGTTGTAATTATAATTATTATGATTTTGACGGTGATTTAGATTCAATCTGTATAACTTATATCGTAGTTGGATCGTTGGCTGTCGGTGACCAACTTTTTGTAGGAGAAAAATGGAAAGTACTGATTGCAATATTTCAACGCCCACGTCCTACAAAAAATCGGTCACAATATAGGTGATAAAAGTATTTACGGAAAAATCGGCCGATTATCGGTCCTACAAAACGTCGGTCGTTAGCGGGCACACTTAGGCCCGTATTAATAAACCAATCTCAATACAAGTCTTGAGGCTGTATCACCCCAGATGCGTCTTAAATTTGACGGAAATTGACGCTATCTCAAGCTCCGTGCAAATTTATAAACCAATCTTGAGGTCTACTTAGCTGAGATCACTTCTCAAGTATTCGCCTCAGCGGCGAATGAATCTTGAGTTTCATTTAATAATACGTGAAACTCTCAAGTGAGTACTGCTTGAGTAAGCCCGCGCGTTTCAGGTCTCAAGTTAGGTTTATTAATCAACACGTTTACTTGAGACCAGTCACAAGACTGTTCTCAATCTTGAAAATGGTTTATTAATACGGGCGTTAGTCATTCAATTTAAGGCCTCAAAGCGGGTCGATTTGTCGTTTAGATATATTTCTGTGACTAGTGGGAGTGGTATACATACCCTAAAATTCCAATGAACAGCAGTAGGAAGAATACCTTCATCTTTACCTTTTGACCGCGACCCTTGGATTTCACAATGACTCTATAAGTATGGGCATTGTTCGCATTTATATTATTATGATATCAGACGCGGAGACAATCGATTTTCATTCACCGATTTAATTGCCGTGTAATCCGTTAGTTGACGCACACTATTCTGGCCTTATTGGGTCTGTAAAGCGAACTATACTGGGTTGATAGGGTAAGTAAACAGCAACCATATTAAGGGGCTGGTTATAAGTACCTACACATTAATATATTGTACGACTTTTACTATGAGACTATAATAAACTTCAAACCATAAGAAAATTTTTCAATTGTATTGTCGGTTGCTTTCAATTGTAGGCAGTCATTATGCTAAGTCGGTGGCCAGGGGCGGCTTAAAAACACTTGACTGTCAGGTGGCCACTAGTCTGACCCATATTCACCAATTCGACTGGACTCGTGTAGTGGTTCTTTTTTTTATGCACAACGGGTTAGCACTTGACCTGATGAAGTCACACCTGATGTTAAGTGAAGATGAGGCCGAAGGTGGAAGCGTACTGACCCGGAAACCCAAATATTTCGGGAACTGGCTATCTTATCTCTGACAACCGGAACACAGCAATGCCATTAACATTGCTGTTTGGCGGCAGATTTAGATAAGATGGTGGTAGCTAGCCAGGCGGACATTTAAAATGCCCCTCCACCAACCAAACCGAGAACTAAACATGTACTGGGGATCGAACCCGCGACCTCCGATTCGGAAACCCTATGTTGTTTACATTGAGCCACGGAAGCGGTTATGGTGGTATATGGTGGTTACCTTGTACCCTCTTGCCAGTGAGAGGAGACTGTGTCCCGGGATGAGTAGAAATATATGGGAGATGAACATTTCTTTTTTCAAAAGTTATTGATGTAATTTTACTCATTAGTCAACGTACTTTCAAAATTTATTGATATCTATGTACATTTACTAAATAATCCTGGCCACATTTAACGACAATTTTTTACATCCTTGCATAATTTTCGTTCAGGAATTAGGACGGTCCTCGATACATGTGTAGTGAATCTTAGATTGCTATTACTGTAATAATTCCATTTTAATAAGGTTATACAGGTTAGAGAGATATCCCAAACAATAGCGTTTGGGTGTTTCAAACATTTGGGATAAGGGTCGTGACGTTATGTATGTATACAGGATAGAATCGAGAAGTTTTTGAGTTATGTTCCCGTAACGCAGATTCGACATAAGGTTATTTCATTATGATTATTAATTAGCGCCTGTTACCTAATACTAATGAATTGATTCCACCATGTATACGGATATATACATATTTTACACGAACATATTCGTTCAATTTTGTGAGTAACCCCTATAATCTCAGTTACATACCTACTTATTTGTCAAAATTAAACAACAATTTGTAGTTGAAATGTTTTATTTTAATTTAATCTATATAACGACTAGGTTAAATAGCAAAAATATATTTACAAAGATAGCTGTGAGATATATGATAATTTATGTAAGATAGATTGCCGAATAAGCTTAAAGTTTTTCTAGCCACGTTCCAAAGGAGGATACTTAATATGACATATATTTTGTGTTGATTGAGTGGTTTTGAGATGAAGTTCGATAAGACTGACTTTTGAGGGGCGTGTTCATAACAATTTATCCAGGCCAAACGTCAAAGCTACCGCTCAGCGAAATGAAATTTATACTATCCAATGTCAGGCAGGGTGGTGCCCACAAATACCGGATGAGTCTTTTACCGTAAGGAAAAAAATAAGGCATATTAGGTAAGTGAAATAGAAGTTAATGGCATATGTAGTTTAATTTGTTTTTTCTTCAAACTGCATGCGCCGGCCGTAGATTGATATGCGACTGGCGGGATTCCTAGGGTTTCTATCATGCGAAATTTATTTGGAACTTATATTTTCTCCAAATTTTCTTTATTTATTTAATTTAATGATGTAGGTAATTCTGTGGAATAGGCTACAAACGCGACTGTCAAATGACACAATTAACGCTTTATTCGATGGTGGTTTGAAAAAAAATTACACTATGCCAATACCTTCTATTTCACTTACCTAATATGCCCTATTTTTTTCCTTACGGTAAAAAAAACTCATCCGGTATAATCATAAAAATGCCACTTTAGACCTTATAGATTCTACTGTATTTTTAGGCATTACTTTAGACAATAAAATGCAATGGGGTCCTCATATCCATAAATTGACGAAAAGGCTCAACTCTGCAGCATATGCAGTCAAAAAAAATCGACAAATATCAGACGTAAATACTGTTAAATTAGTATATTTTAGTCAGTTTCAGGGGCGTGTTCATTAGGTGATAGATAATTTATCCTCGCCAAACGTCCAAGCACCCTTTCAGCGACGCCGCGCCGTCGTCAGACAAAAAAGTAACCTGGGTGAATATTTAACTGCCCCAGTTAACGGAGCACCGGAAGTATAATCTTCGATCGGGCCAGTATAAAATTTATCTACCTTGGGAGCGAGATAAAATTTATCCGGCTGTCACTTTTGACCACATATTAGTTATATGTAGCAAGCTTTTGATGGTTGTTTTTGAAGAAAATTTGTCACAACTTCGGTTTAATTTGGTCAGTGATTGGTTTTATTAAATTTTACTCTAAAATGGAATTACATGTCGTTAATGCGACGGCTATCTTCTTACTCACTTACATCTTTTAGTATTTTGAACTTTCTTTTTAAGGTTACTTCACCAAAAATTTATGACTGACGCTGTCAAAGTCAAATAATACTTGGTTGTGATTTGACATTTGAATTAAATTTATCTGATGCCCGTTCCCGGTGTAGGAAAAATTTTAGTCGGTAAAAATTTAACCGGCGTGCTTGAACGCCCGCGACCGACCATGAGTCGGTACTTGCTGCGAGGGTACTTTCATAGTTAGTTAAGTCACACATTATTATAATTGGGATAAATTAATGTTAACATGTAAGAAAAATTTACCCCAATGATGTTACAAATTAAGTATAATTTACCTTGATATTGCAGGCCAACAAAAAACAAAGTAATAGCGATACTTTGTTGCAATTAGATTAAGGTTCATCTTTCATAAATTTGGAATGTGAAGTTTACAATAACATCGACAGCGTTAATACATTTTTTAAACGTAAGTCTTCATCACTTACGCAACTATGACCGAAAGAAAAAACTATGACTTAACAAAGCTTACCTGTAAAAAGATTTGTGACCCTATTTTTAACCCCAGACACAAAAATCGAGGTGTTAGTTTAAAGCCTATGTTTATCCGTTTTTCTGTATGTAGCACTAGCGCCAAAACGGCTGAACAGAATTGAAAACGATTACTTCTTTTCGAACGTTAAGTATGGTACACACCAAACGGGCCGCGTGGGAGCGCAGTTTACTATACGATAAAGGAAATTGATGCGTCTGTACAATACTTAAAGTTAATAATTGAATGTGACGCGTATTCAGTTGAATACGCGGCTGCGACCGGCTGGCGCCGTGTGCGCTCGGATGCCGCCGAGCCGTTCGCTCACGCCGAATTTTGTAGTTCGCATTCATGGCATACACGGTGACGCGGCACATCTCAAAGATCCGGGAGCATACCGACGGATGCGCGTGTATTCCAGCGCATACCCGCGCATTCCAGCGCATGCGAGTATTCGGGTGGACGCGGCCGGTCACCGCAGCCTCGACGCGCTCCGATGCGGCCCGTTTGGTGTGAATCTTACTTAGTAGGTCCTTGCTGTGCTTGCGCTTGCTAGATGGTTCCTAGTTTAACTTTAACACAATTGATTTTTTATGTTTATGACATTTTAGAAACGAGAAAAATTCAGGGTGTTCTAAATTTCCAATTTACGGCGGAACAAGGTTACAACGGCCCACCTCGCATTTACGGAACAAAAAGTAAATTACCCGTAAAAAAAATATGTTCGGAAATTATTTTAAACACTGAGGGTAGTTCATACCTGATGAGTTTCTTTACAGTAAGGACAAAATACGCCCCGAATACAGAACCTCCTCCTTTTTTGAAGTCGTTTAAAAATAGGGCATATTAGGTAAGTCAAATAGAAGATATTGGCATATGTAGATTATTTTTTTTTTAAACGCACGCGCCGCTCGGACTTTGATATGCGATTGGCGGATTTCATAGAGTTCCTATTATGCGAAATTTATTTGGTACTCATATTTTCTCCAAGATTTCTTTATTTATTTAATTTAATGATGTAATTATGTGGAATATGCTGCAAACGCGACAAATGACACGTATGACGCTTTATTCGATGATAGCTTTGAACGTAAAATTAAACTACCTATGCCATTAACTTCTATATCACCTACCTAATATGCCTTATTTTTTTCTTACGGTAAAAAATCTCATCCGATATATCATAGCTAGCTATCAAAGGTAATGCAGTGCAGCCGGCGTAGCGGTGCTGTTCCGTATGTACTCGAGCACGTAGGAGCCGTGAAGGAGGCCGAAGCGGTGGCTGAGAGGCTGGTCGCGGACCCAGCGAGCCACCAGCTGCTGCGTCGGGGCGGGCGCGTCCAGCGGGGCCATGTGACCGGCGCCGCGGATCACCACCTCGGTCAGGTGGCCGCCGCTCTTGTGATAACTGGGGATTACACCAGGCTACGTTCACATAACAGTTCACATAAAAGTACTTTTCATCAGTAATTTATTGGTCCTCTCCATACATCTTCAAAATAATTATGCTACCTTTATTAAAGTTTTTATATGACGCTGATAAAACCTTAATATTTTATAATATTCCCATGTGTGCAGATATAACTTCAATACTTTGTGACTATATTTCGACGTGTGTTCCATGTTACTTTTTGTATGAATGTGACCATAGTCAGTTGATGAATTACATTCTTATAATAACATTATACATTATCTACAATAAAATTCGATAAACAAAATCATAGTGCACTTTCCATTTACTATCAAAATTGCCGTGGACTAAGAACAAAATTAAATACCATCTACATGAATATCTTAGCGCATACCTACGATATTATTATAATAACCGAGACTTGGTTACACAATGGTATATCAGGCAACGAATTTATCGACTCGCGTTACCATGTATATCGCAGCGATCGGGACCGAGCGGCCACGCAGCGACGCGACGGCGGCGGCGTGCTGATAGCCGTGTTGAGCTCGCTCAATGCAACACTCTGCTCACGTATAATCCCCGCTGCTCCCCTCGATTTCTCACCCTTAATTAATCAAGTGTTACTAGAACTGCGTATTGGTAATTCACAATACATTATTGGAGCCGTATATGTCCCTCCTCGAGTGAATAATGATGTGTATCTTGATTACTTCAATAATATGCGTGATTTCCTTCAATTAATAGGTATTGATAAAATTTGCATAATTGGCGACTTCAACTTACCCTCTCTGGACTGGTACCTGGACGGTGATCAAATGAAACCCCTTCACATAAGTAATCAAGGACCACCTCATTCTTGTTTATTAAATTTTATGTCGTTATTCGATTGTACACAGATAAATATATTCAAAAATAATCTAAACCGATTGTTAGATTTGTGTATTACCAATATTCCCAACTACAAAACCTTTTCTACACCAATTAGTTTAGTTCCGTTAGACGTACAACACCCCGCCTTCTATGTATTAATGTATCCCGATAATATAGATCAACGTATATTATGCAGGCCGCAGACTCGGTATTGTTTTAGAGACGCAGATTATTCAGTAATTAACAAAGAAATGTTAAAAATTAACTGGAATGACCTATTTCTAAATAAATCGGCCGAAATGTGTGTTAATATTTTCTATGAATCTATATATAATATAATACACACACACATCCCAACCAAACTCGTGTCTAACTCTCGCTTTCCAGTCTGGTTTAGTTCGTCACTAGTACACATATTCAAAAATAAAAATAAAGCTTGGATAAAATGGAAAAAGTACAGAAACCAATCAGATTATTCAGTATTTTCTATGTTCAGGGATAGATTTAAAAAGGATTCGCAAATGTGTTATAATAGATATATTAACTCAATTGAAGACAGTATTAAAGATAATATTAAATATTTTTGGACATATATTAGTAATCAGAAACGACATTCAGATATCCCCAGCAGTGTTCATTATATGAACTCAAAGGCCCATAACACGGACGATGTATGCAATCTGTTTTCAATCTTTTTTCAATCAGTATTCCAGTCAACTGATGTATCCGATTCCTTTGGTATTAACGATATTAATAATCTCGAGTCAAGAACACATACAGATACTATCATATGCGATTTGGATATATCTGTTGACGATGTACTAAAAGAACTCAAAGCTCTAGACATTACTAAAGGCCCGGGGGTTGATAATATACCACCGATTTTCCTTAAAAACACTGCGCTAACTATTCATAAACCGTTGCATGAATTATTTAATAAATGTTTAAGAGAGGGTGAATGTCAACCATATGGAAATCTGCTAGAATTACGCCAGTACATAAGGGGGGCTCGAAAAGAGATGTGAGTAACTATCGACCAATTTCCATTCTTTGTACACTGTCGAAGCTGCTTGAGAGGCTCATTCATAACTGCCTATATCCATCTTTACATAACAACATCCTTTCACAACAGCATGGCTTCGTTTGCAGGCGATCCACAGTTACTAACCTTATAGTTTACACATCTGAATTATTCGACAATTTGGACGCCAACATACAAACGGACAGTGTATACACAGACTTCAGAAAAGCTTTCGACAGAGTAGACCATAGAATTCTATTAGAAAAAATTGCTTTTAACGGTATTCGAGGAAATCTGTGGAGATGGTTCAAGTCGTATATAACGAATCGAACACAAAAAGTAGTCATCAATGGGCACGAATCTAATACTGTCCCTATAAGTTCAGGCGTCCCCCAAGGATCAATTATTGGCCCGTTACTGTTTATTTTGTTTATCAACGATATTAATCAGTGTTTCGAGCATAGTAAATTTTTACTGTATGCAGACGACCTTAAAATATATTGTACCATTGATGACATCTCCGACCATCGCAAGTTTCAAGATGACTTGAATCGATTCACAGCATATTGTAAACAAAATAAACTGAAACTAAGTCTGGATAAGTGCAAATGTATTACTTTTACTAGGAAAAGAAACCTTAGTAAATACGACTATTCGATATGCGGCACTACTCTTGACAGAGTACAATCTATTAGGGATCTTGGAGTCACTTTAGACACTAAATTAGCACTGGATACACACGTCGAAAATATTTGTAGCAGGGCATATAGAATGTATGGTTTTGTCATGCGTGCTAGTAATAACTTTAGGCGTCCGACCACATACCTTCATTTATATAAATCATTGATACGTTCACAACTAGAATATGCCGTTTGTATATGGGACCCGTTTTACAATAAGTACTCTGATGGTCTTGAAAGAGTCCAGAAGAAATTCCTGCGTTGTATGCATTTCAAGTGTTATCGTAGTCGACTATCATATAATAAATTATTAGATAAATACAAACTAATGCACTTAAAATCCAGGAGACTACAATTACAAGCAATGTTATTGTACGATTTTAGTCGGAATAGGTATGACTGCACTGATGTTGTGAATAATATTTGTTACCGAGTACCAGTCAGATCACACATTCGAACCTGCCGCATCCCCCGACTATTTACCACAACATGTATACCCCGCACGAATGCAGGTAGGCGCTCACCAATGTTTCGTCTGACTGATATTTATAATACTTAGTTATTTCAGCCAAATTGATATTTTTGCATCTCGTGTTGGCACTTACAAAAAATCTGTACTAGATAAACTGTGCGAGGTCGGCGCCATGCTTTAACATATCTTTGTCGGATCATGGCGTGGAACTCGCACAGATCAGACTAAATTGAATATTCGGTTGAATCACCTATGCCGTCACCTCTTAACAATTTCTTTTATAAATGTAAATTGTGGTTAAAGGTGCTGGTATCACAATTATTGTATTCTTAGCATATAAGCATAAAATTCATCCATATTGTGATATTGTTTGTTGACCCAAATAAATGAAAAAAAAAAAAAAAAAAACAGTTGTAACTAAAACGCCTTCGCAAGTTCACGATTTTATATTATTTCGGACACTAAGGCCCGTAATAATAAATCATTCTCAAGATGAGAACAGTCTTGTTACCGGTCTCAAGTAAACGTGTTGATTAATAAACCTAACTTTTACTCAAGCAGTACTCACTTGAGAGGTGCGCGTATTAATAAACGAAACTCAAGACTATCATTCATTCGCCGCTGAGGCGAACACTTGAAAATAGATCTCAGCTAAGTAGACCTCAAGATTGGTTTATTAATTAGCACGGAGCTTGAGATAGCGTCAACTGCTTAAGACGCATCTCGGTTGATACAGCCTCGAGACTTGTATTGAGATTGGTTTATTAATACGGGTCTTAGTGTAGCGACACAGCTGCAGAAGGAACCGAGAATTGTGCTGAATACGCTCGCAGTGTTTTTAAATACAATGTCAAATAATTATAATTTCAAATATTTTTAGAAATAATCATTGTGAGATGGTCAGTCAACAGTACAAATACCTACACAAAAAGAAAAGAACTTCATAGAAAGTAGCAGCAATTGATTTTACTCAGACATGTTTGGGTTGTGTTAGGTTGCTTTGAATATAGAGGAGCCCCACAAATAGGCATTTCATGAAATGACTAATTCAACGACCTACCTGCGACATGTCACGCGACTGGGATACTCAATAACAAATAAAATAATAATAAATATTTCGAACACTTACACCAATCATCTAATATCACAAAGTAAGCAAAGCTTGTACCATGCATACTAGATAATGGATAATACATAAATTCGTATTCATCATACAAACATTTACCCGTACAACCGTTGGTTTCCCTGACAGGGTCACTATCCACTATACCAATCGGTCGTCACAATACAAGGCAAGTTGCTTAGTGTGACACTAGATGACGCTGTGTATGTCCAAGGATTTTATCCGAACATATCTATAGAAGCCAAGTAACTATTCTGTTTTGTGTCCGAAATCACATCGATTGAAAAGGTACTTTACCCGGATAGCCTGTTGTTAAATATGTAGGGATACCGCGTCGCTTCGATGAACTCTTTGGATGCGTTCCATTTCCACGTGCGATAATTTTCGGAGGTCAACACGCACGAGAGCATCTGATCCAGTTGGCCGCTGTGAAAAGGATATTGCATGATCAAGGAGTGCAATTTTGTGACGGAATGTAGGGTTCGCATGCTCCAGAATTGTCAAAACGGCGGCTATACAATACAAGGTTCGATTTATAAAATTCCATCAATCACGATCGAACAACAATTTCACGTGCGAATTTGTTTTCTATTGATTTGTTCTTCCGTATTTTTGAACCATCCGAAAGTTATATTATATTTTATATTACAAGCTTTTATTTAGTTTCACCTGTCCCGGTGTCCGTTCATAAATTTTACAGGTTAAATTTGACCCACTTCCTAATGTATCACTGAGCAGGTCTGATGATGGAGCCGGAAGGTAGTCATATGGATTCTGTGACTAAACAATGCAATTTTGTTACCTTTTAGTTCTTTATTTAGCACGAACTAATTATTAAAAGTAAACGCATGTCAAACTTACGATTCTTCGGATTCGAAATCGAAAAGGTCCGCTAGACACACTCGTGGCGATTCCGAATCAAATGAATTTTCTAAGTAATTTTTTGAAATATGAACGTAATCTATAATTTTCCGGTTTGGCTCTTCATTCATAATGCGAACCAGGTAAGGCATTCGAACTACCTTCCGGCAGCGTCAGTCTTTCCGAAATTCTCCAATCTTGGCATCTTCAAGAGCAGGAGAATAAGCATCCACTGAAATCGTTTGCTTCATTGTCGACCACATCGTCACTTCTATCAGGAGAGATTGTGGTCAAACGCGTATCCAGTCAATAAAAAAAAACTAAAGGGTCTTTTACTTTTCAGCGACAAACAGCATTTGTTTAGAATTTTATAAGTATTTTTTATGCACAACGTGTTAGCACTTGACCTCAATCACACCTGATGTTAAGTGAAGATGTGACAGAAGGTGGAAGCGTACTGACCCGGAAACCCCATCTTATTTGGGGGACTGGCTATCTTATCTCTGACAACCGGAACACAACAATGCTATAATATTGCTGTTAGACTTAGATAAGAATGTGGTAGCTAGCCAGGCGGACATTTAAAATGTCCTACCACCAACCAAACTGAGTACTAAACATGCAGTCCGCTGTGGTTCGAACCCGCTACATCCGATTCGTAAATCCTGTTGTTTTCAATGAGCCACGGGGGCTGTTATTTTTACTGCTTTCTTTCATATTAAGGATACCTCGTTTTAAATATTCGTGTAGCTAACAGGCGGTGTACGCGATGAATAAATAGCTCTCATTACAGTTAAGTGATAGATCACTTACCAATAAGTGAGCACTCTGTATCGGTCGAGTAATTCCTCATACATCGGCTTGGCGGTACTCAGGAAGTCCCCATTGAGCTTTACGTTCACTGTCATGTTAACGAAGCTGAAGCGTATGTCGCCCACGTGGAGGGCTCTCTTTACTTCCGACCGCCTCAGGAAGTGGAGGTATTTTCCCACGGATAAGTCATCACGGAGGAAATTATACGCGTGCTTCTGATGAGTGAGGAGCAGGAGGATCGTGATGAGGTGGTTCCATTTCTAAAGGAAACAAAATTAATAGTAGCATTTAATTCCCTCGGTTAATAATCGACGGCATAATGTTACGTCCCGACGGTATGATCCCCTTTGGGAACGGGGAGTCGTATCCTACCGACTGCGCCATTTATATGTGGGCAGCAATGGAGGTCAGAGGTGGTAAATCCACATTTTAATAGAAGCACCACTAAATGGCACGGATTTTTATCAAACATTCGTCCGTGATATTGATCACGGACTAGTTTCAGTTTGCATGGGGCCTTAGCCTGTAATTTCGCTGGCACTCTTAGCCTGAAGGCTGCCGTATGCATACCGGGACACAACAATGCGGGCATTGATGTTTGACGACAGAAATAGATAAGAAGGTGGTTTTCACCCAGCCGATATACCACTAAACCAAAAACAATTCCGAAAAATCGTTATCATTTCTCGAGATAAGGTGTCCCAAAGATATTATTTAAACTTTAAACAGAGACTGAATAACGAATAAAAAAACTTTAAAAAGCTTTAGATTTCCTCGTTATTTCGCGAAGTTGTGCAGTATTGCCCAACCCAAAATATATGCTAAAGTCAAGTCAAAGTCAAAAATGCTTTATTTTGTAGGTACACAGAGTACACTTAAAATAGTTAATTTTACATAGTTTTAAATTTTTTAAGCTACTGCTTGTTCAAAATGCAATTTTCCCCTGAGAAGAACAAGCAAGTAACTCGAAGGGTTGCTCTTTTAAAATCAGGCTTTGATTTTACATAAAGGTTTTTATATTACAAACAGGTTTTTAAATTTCGTTATTAATTGTGAAATAGCCTGGCATGCGAACGATCTGATTATGTCCAGGGATGATTATCATCTAAATAGTCTGATATTTTATGATATGCTTTCTCAATAAGTTTCTGTTGTATAGTATCTTTAAATTTATTGAGAGAAAAATTTTGTATATCAACTGGAAAAGCTTATTGAAAAAGCGTATACATAACCCTTTGAATGAATTACTGACTTTGCGGAGGCGATTTATGTGACCTGAAAGTTTATGTTTATTTCTTGTATTGACATCATGTTTATCACTATTTTTCCTAAATGATGTTATATTTTTTTTGACATACATTAGATTTTCAAAAATGTACTGTGACGAAAAGATTAGACTGTTATACACTTTAAACCTATCTCTAAGTGACACTGCAGGTCTCAATTGATAAATTGCGCGAACGGCTCGTTTACATACACCGTGCCTAACCTAACCACCGCAATAAGAAAGAGATCCACCGAAAATACCTGAGCAGCTATTGGTCTATAAAGGATCATTGTCACTCAAACGTTATCCCACCTATAGTGCTTAGATTTTCTCTCAGACGGAACCTCAAAGCTTCATCCTCAAGATTTGCCATTATGTCATGGAGTGCAGTATGTTGAGTGTAAAACTGACCGACTACGTACCTACACTACCCTGCGCTCTAAGGCCCGTATTAATAAACCAATCTCAATACAAGTCTTGAGGCTGCATCAACCAAGATGCGTCTCAAGCTCCGTGCTAATTTATAAACCAATCTTGAGGTCTACTCAGCTGAGATCACTTTTCAAGTATTCGCCTCAGCGGCGAATGAATGATAGTCTTGAGTTCCGTTTATTAATACGTGAAACTCTCAATTGAGTACTGCTTGAGTAAGCACGCGCATTTCAGGTCTCAGGTTAGGTTTATTAATCATGACGATTACTTGAGACCAGTCACAAGACTGTTCTCAATCTTGAGAGTGGTTTATTAATACGGGCCTAAGAGCCAGTTGCGACGTTACCGGCCTACAAGATAGAGTGAAACTGGGTTCGCCATGTCAGCCGCTTACCAGATGATCTGTGGGCCAAAATCACAAACCATCGGGAGGTCACCCCTAGAAAGGCGTCGATGTAGATGGGCGAGACATAATAAGTTCCTCAACGAGTATTCAGAAGAAGTTCGGGACAGGGAAGCGAGGAGAGACGAGGAAGGCTAGCGATGGGATAATATGCAGTCCTAATAATAAAATAACACAAGTAGATGCTTACATCTTTGGCCTCAATGCTCCTGTTGGCGGCAATGTCTTGCTGGAATGCGTCGAGCAACGGCCTCACTATCTCAATCTGTTCCGTCTCCAGCAGACCGAAGTAGTAGAACGGGCGGGCCATCTGAGAAATCATTCCGGGGTCCACGTACGCGTTGCCCAGGATTAAACCCTGACGAGATACAAATCATCAGTCTTAAAAAAATCTTAAACGGTTGCGGATTTGTATAATGCTAGGGGAAAATGTTTGTGTGATGAATACGAACGTGTGATGGATGTTTATATAAATACTAGCTTTCCGCCCACGGCTTCGCCTGTATTGAATAAGTTTAATGTAGATATATTTGATTTGATTATCCCGCGGGAACTACTCACTTTATCGGGATACAAAATATCCTATGTCTTAATCCAGGGTATGTTCGCCCTATATACCAAATTTCATCTAAATCCGTTCATCCGTTTCGCCGTGATTGAGCAACAAACAAACAAACATCCAAACTTTCGCATCGATAATATTAGTTAGATTTATGTATGTTTAAGTGATACTTTGTAAGACCAGCAGTGAGTTTTCCCAAAAAAATAAAATAAAAATAAGTAAAATATTATACACGTTATAATATTAAAATCAGCTTATTTAAAAAGTTACAATTTACTGTAAAATCATGCGTTAGTATTAAGTAATAGTAAATAGTAACAAGTATTCTCTGTTGTGCGAGTTTCCGTTCTCAACCATTTTTGACAATGACAGTGTGTCACTGTACCAACAACAATATAACAGGCTCTCAAAGCCCATAAGATTCAATGTACTGAAAACACACACTTCCGGTGGTCAGAGATAAGATAGCCGGTCCCCCAAATAAGACCGGGTTTCCGGGTCAGTACGCTACCACCTTCGGCCCAATCTTCATTTAAAATCAGGTGTGATTGAGGTCAAGTGCTAACCCGTTGTGCATAATATATATAATCGCGGCGACACTAGAACCCGTACTAATTTACAATGACAACCATTTTGACACCATACCTGGAGGTTGATGTCGTCGTTGTGTCGATGTATCTGCATGGCCAACGCCGGCACGTACTTGCCGGCGTACGACTCGCCCGCCACGAACAGCGGAGCCTGTCTCAGCTCCGGGAACACCTGCAGGAATTGCTTCAGGGCAGCGTACAGGTGGGTTCCGTACTAGAATGTTAATACAAAATGGAAAATTACGAAAGTAGGTACAATCAGAGCTCTGGTTATTCATACTAGACTGTTATACATGTTGGACAGTGGCAAATATGATGCCTATTTAACTATCTTCTTCTTCTTCTGCGTGTCAATGCGTCCAATCATATTCATTCCGCCGAGAATTTAACCACAACTACGACATTGTTTGCAGCCACCGGTGGAGGGGCACAGAGGGCAGGAGAGCAAGTGCGCCATGTTTTGAGATGGGGACGTACCACAATCGCAATGCATTTGTGACTGGTCAATGAATACCTACATCGCCAGGCTTGCTCTGCGGCGACCGCCTCCGGCCCTCAGGTGATTTCAAATCTTCCCGGTAGGCCACCGCAGCATGTAGCCAGGTTTTAGGGCCTCTTTTGGTTTAACAAACTCTGGAGCACATGGTCATTTTGCATCCCACAGTTGCCCTGTTTGCCCCGTTTACACTGATTACCCCACTTAGACTATTATTT
The DNA here is from genome assembly GCA_949316235.1 of Oegoconia quadripuncta. Classification (NCBI taxonomy): domain Eukaryota; kingdom Metazoa; phylum Arthropoda; class Insecta; order Lepidoptera; family Autostichidae; genus Oegoconia; species Oegoconia quadripuncta. Next base: position 20,472,045 of record OX438751.1, read on the forward strand.
TAGAGGACTGTGGATGGTAGGTTTGGTTCAAATAGCCAGCATGCTATCATTAATCATGTCAACTGGCCCTGTATGATTAATCATTGAGTGGACAGTATTTGGGGGACGGGCTATCTTATTATCTGTATTCACTATTCACATTAGTGTTTGGCAGCAGACCTCTCTAAGATAGCCTGGTGAACACCCGAAGGTAACCTGTTGCGCTCACCCCCAACTTATTTGGGGGACAGACTATCTCATAATCAGTATCAGAAGCCGCCGGAACACACCATTATTGTTATTAACATTGGTATTTGGCAGCTGGCTCGCTAAGATAGCCAGGTGGACATTTAAAAATGCTCTGCTGCCAACCTTTGTTTGTAAATCCTACACTGGATGCATTGATCCATGGGGACTTATTTCAAATGAATTGAATTCAACATCCTAAATAAATTCACAACATTTTACATTGTAGGCGATAATTCATACCGTATCCATATCTTTCGTGAATCCGTCGACATGTTTGGTGAAACTGTAGCCCGTGCCGACAGGGTTGTCAATGAACAACAGGGAATGATTCTGCAGCCACGTGTACGGGTTTTCTAAAAAATAAACAAAATAGTGTTATGGAATTCGCATTTCTTGTGTTGCTGTAATCCTTATTCATTGATATCTTATAATTTATATTCCAAAAAACTGTGTGCATAAATAGTACCACCGAAATATACAAATCTCACTTGTACGAAATATACAAGTCTTGAGACAAGGGACAGCGCAAATTGCGTAACTTTTATAATAGGTACTACAAAAATGACTAAGTATACACCTCTATATTAAAATAATAACACTTACTGAACAGAGTTCCTTCTCCAGTCACGTAAAACGGCCCAATCTCATCAAATAGCCCCGTCATACTCGACGCGCCGGGCCCGCCTTGTAGCCAAATAATCCACGGGGTCTCATTCACAGGTTTCTTCTCCACCGGGAAGTACCAAAAGAACAAATTCGAGTCGTAGGTCTCATTCACCGTCAAGAACCCCGAATAACTGTTGACTCCTAAGAAATGTTCCGGATCAACTCTGGAAACGCTACGAGCCTCATCTATGAGGCCTTCTTTTATGAATGGTGTCAGAATTAACGCTGTTCCATTGTCGACTTTAACTTCGGGGATACAACAAGGTTCAGTATCGTTTGAGTCTATTGTGTTATCTGTTATATCTCCGACATCGGTACAATTTTTAGGTATTGGAACGGTTACGGGATCAACTATTTTAATGTCTGCAGCGGTAATATTTACGACTATCGGTTGGATTTGGAGGCGTGACACTTCGATTGTGGGCTTAACTGTAGGTAAATCTATATGGATTTCTTTATCTGCCGTAGTTTTGCCGTTTTCATTTATTGTGTTCATGGATGTATCTGACAATTTTTCATGTTTCTCAGCTACTCTTGCGTAGCCGCTGAAAAATTAAAAAGGCAAAATGACAAAAAGTACCAGTCCCAGAGATAGGTAAAGGTCAGTAGGCCTATAAAAAGATGGAGCGACGAGATTAGAACAATGTTCGGTGTTTGGCAAAAACTGTCGTGATGCAGAAAACTGTGAACTATGGAGGAGTTCGTCTTATAATAATAAAAAAATTGCAAGTAAGATTAATAGAAGAGCTATTTATTGTAAGTATTGTTAAATCCTTAGATTAATGATTGGTCTCCGCGCCGCTACGACATTATCTCATAAAAACTAACAAACTGAACAATTGGATCAATAAACATGGTTAGGTAGTCGAAAAGGATATTAAGACGAATTAAACGTCTTCAGAGGTATCGTGTGTAGATTATTTTGTTGGTTAAATATTTCTATTTCGAAAAAAAAAACAAAACCAACGATTCCCCGTGTAAAAGTCAGCAGGTGCCTATTCTAATTAAGTCAGTAGTTAATTTTTTTTTATGCACAACGGGTTAGAACTTGACCTCAATCACACCTGACGTTAAGTGAAGATGAGGCCGAAGGTGGAAACCTCGTATTTGGGGGACTGGCTATATTATCTCTGACAACCGGAACAAAACAATGCTATTCAGAAAGTTTTAAGTATTTGAATGCGTTCTACTTATTCGAAATTTGAACCTTTGAGATACCAAATCGAATATCAAAGAGTTTTCGAATAACGAATTCTATTCTATTGTATTCGATAGAATTCGGGGGCCGGGGGGGATCTGATGAGAAAAATCTTCAGTCACACACTCTACATAGTCAACTTTTAGAATAAGAATTTTATTGTAGATTCGATACAATTATGACAACGTATTACAGGATTATGTTATAGGTCGTGTCCAATAGATTTCCTTTTTTTCTGTATTGAACTGTATAAAAAGATGATGTAGCTGATTATTGAAAAATATTAATTTTTTTTTTATAAGAGGGCGGCAAACGAGCATGCGGGTCACCTGATGGAAAGCAATCACCGCCGCCCATGGACACCCGCAAATTATTTATTGTTAAAGAATGTATGTGCGTGCATTAGGTACACTGCTTTTCAGCTATACCTACTCAAGGAGAACATGGGTGAACGTGCAAGAACAAGTGAAACATTTTTGCTTAATAGGTGTACCCCCTACATGTATGGTTCATGAGTAGCAGTATGATGTATGACAGTGATTCTGACGACAACCTGTAAAAATTGAAATTTTAATCTTGAATATGGGTATAATGAACCTAACAACCACCTTTTGGCTTACCTAGTAGCCCTTTGCCGACTAAGCTTATTGTGTAAACTACCCTATACAGCATTTAAAGTCACTATCCAAATTTTATTAATGGCGATCCTTCATATAAAATACTTTTTTTTCATTATCCATAAAATAAAAAGTTTGTTTGTTATTGTAACTACTGTATTTATCCACTGTAGGTATTGACGTTACGGTAACCACGCCTGCGTAATATTTTTTATTACGTTGCCTCGTATTTAGTTATTTGAGCTATCTTCTTTTGCAAGAGTGGATTCTTTAAGTGATTATATTTAATGCTCCTTCTGATTACTACTACCCGCCCCGAAGGCTACACCGTGACCCTAAATCATGCTGCATTGTTAATTTTTCATATTAATCTGGACTGTGAACTAGGACGGGTACGTATGTAAAACATGTAATTTTCACAGTAACGTGCACAGTAACATCTACTTTTATTTATTTTATCGTCATCTTTTTGTACAGGAATTTTTAAGCAAATGAATACTGAAATCAAAATTATCTAATTGCAAGTAGAATGCGATGTAGATATACTTTCAATGTTACAACAATCGTCACAATATTGTCTTATCTATCTCCAAAAACACTTACCCGATAACATATAAAACTAACAAAAATATCACAGTATTCATTGTTTTCAATGTTAAATTTCACTTCACTGTTACAAATTCGATTAATATTAATTTAAGCGAGATAATTGGAACGCAATTAATTTAATTCACATTATAGCCGACTGAGATGAGTGCGAACTATGCTAAATAACTATGTATCTATTTTAAACAAACTGGTTATCTGTTTATTATCAGTTTGAACTCGCTGATCCCGAGTAAAGCGTTCTCAGACTATACTAGTCATCTTAAATTAACATCCTTATAAATTCTTCCAGGAAACTGTCAGTCAAGGACATAGGGACTCTAGACAAAAGACCACAGTCTGTCACATTTAATTAGTTAAAAGTAATGTTTATTCCAGATAACATTAAAAAAGATGAACCTAGTTGAAAGATTGAAGTTATTGATTGGGTACGTATTTATTAATTGTGGGCTCTTTGTGCGCCTATGATTTTTAAAAATAATATGAGACAAAACAGATTGCAATAAAACATTTACTTTCATAACGGCGTTAACGTGTGTCCCATAAACATCATTTTTCCTTTTAAACCTACGTCCAAAAAGAAGAAGGTTATCAATTCAACTGTATTTTTATGTATGTTTTTGTGGAACAGTTTCAATAATTATGTTCATACACCCAGCGTGGTATCATATAATTTTTGGCAGTTCAATTATTGGTTCGTAGTACAATAATTATCACATTCGTGATGTTAGAAATCTTACAGCGGAATTCAGATATTTTGTGAGACAAAAAATTATGTTCAAATAGTGGGCACTATTTGAACATAATGTAATGTAATGTAAATGTAAAGGAAATAAAATAGGGCCTCCGAAGTATACAAGTTCCATAATATACATATCCGTACGCTGAAAAAAAAAACGAAAAACTTCATTGTTTTTGACGTAGTACTGTTTGTGAGACTTGTCTATTTCGGAGGCACTATTTAAGCACACATTTCGGGATACAAATCATAATCACAGGTAAAACAGTATCTTCGTAGCAATTATGAAGATTACAGCAACACATGCCGACAGAATCCTCTCTAAAAATATTTAAAAACCGTTTAAACTACAGTGGCACTATTTTTTATTATATTCTTTATTGCACCAACATACTGGTAGGGTTTAGCAGTAAATTCTAACGAAAAAATACTAAGTACAACGAATAATACAACAGACTTTCCACTATTTCAGTATAATTTTTTGACATTTATTTAAAATATCTGAATTCCTCTGTGATGATTCCATCATCACGGACGTCATTATTGTAATGTTATCTGAAATGGAGTATGTATAATAATAATAAATTATTGTGATTGTGTAAAGGTACGGCCGCACTAGTGTTGTGTTTCTCTTTGCAAATCATATTGAAAATAAATGTTTTTTTTATATTTTTTTGTTGTTCATACATACAGCCATTATCATAAAAATAATACATAATTTTAAATTTTAAATTGATACATAATATAATGGAGCCTATTTAATTGTTTAATATTGATTCATTCTATGTTACTGTTATTGTTTAGCGGATATAATTTATTCTGCTGTTTATTAAATTTCACTACTATTTTAACATGACTACCATATTTGTATGCCGATTTGGCTGATCACAGAGATCATATTTATAAGTTAATGTATCATAACAACCTGTACACCTGTGTATCATAAATAAATAAATGATTGATTGATATAATAAAAAGAGTTTATTCACCACAAAGTTAATTTAACAAGTAATTAACAAAGAAAATAGGTTAATATGGAACTGCGATGAAAAGGTAGGGACCCAGCAGATAATTGTTTAATTGGAAGTAAATCCTGTTAGATTTTCGGGTTTAATTCTGAACTAGCAACACTCCAGAAACATTTATTCGTATGTTCCACTGTGCCGGCACCCCACCCATCTGCTGCATGGGGTTTCTCCGCTAACGCCTCGAACGGTATCACTCTCACCTGGGTGGCCATTTATTGCATCCGCTCTACCAGGAAAGTACTGAGTTTCTAAAGGCGACAAACCTGAGCACGAATAGGTTAGCGGCGATCACAATAGATCGCCAACGGTCAGTGATATAGGGCTCATAATTATAACCAATGCCAGTCTCTCGGCGTGAATTTAAAAAGAGACACTCCACCTAGGCTGATATTAATAAAACGATCTCAAGACTCAAGATCTACTCAAGTTAACACTTGATATACTGTTGTGTATTAAAACAGTATCAAAAAAATTGTTTGTTTTGAGAATTGACTCAATCTTTTGATCGCTTTCTTATGTTATTAGTATTTGATTATAGTATGTTATAATATGCGTCTACTATAGAGAGTCGGTGCGCTCAGCGGTGAAGATGTTTTCTCCCCATTTGGAATGTCCGGGTTCGATTTCCAGGCAGGCCATGTACCAATGACTTTTTAAATTTAATTTAATTATGTGCATTTATCCGACTGCTCTTAAACGGTGAAGGAAAACATCGTGACGAAACCTGCATGCCTGACAAGTAAAAATTCAAAGGCATGTGAAGTCTCCAACCCGCATTGGGCCAGCGTGGTGGACAATGGCCCATACTCCCTCATATACGAGGAAAGACCTATATCCCTGCAGTATGATGTATGACGATACTTACTACTAAAAGTTCTCATTTCCACCTCGGCAAATCATACTTGTTGGTAATATTACCTATTTATTCAATATCCTAAAAATATTCAATCATTAATTTACCTACATCACATGGCCCCATTCCAGGAATGCATCTAACAATTGTAGACTGTATTCTCCCATTTCCGCAGTATGTCGTAGATAAGTTTGCGTGCACCCTTATAAACCAGCCGGCACGTTCATTCAGATTCGTGGGGCGCCTGTGGGCGAACCTTGATTATTGTTATCTCGCTCGCTGCCCAATAAGTGGGGAGTGGGGACCTTCAGCGTAGTATCGGAACTTATCAATAATTTTTTGCATACCTAATTTGACTAGTTTACACGAGGATGGTGTCAAAATTATAAATACATAACGTCACGACCTTTATCCCAAATGGGGTGCCCAGAAATATCCCAAACATTAGCATTTGGGTGTTCCAAACATTGAAACTTTAATGCTTGAAACAACATCCACGGTTTACCTTACGAAATATACCATGAGCCCATCGCTGTCAAAACGTGCAAAGTTTTTGGTGTAAAAGAAATGGAATTGTAAAGTTCAAGACACCATTTCAAACTTTTTTGTCGGATAACTATCGAATAATAAAAAAGTTTCCGCAAATAATGCATTGTTCTAACAAATTTTAAAATTAATGATTCTCTGATTTCAAATAAAAGTCCATTGTTGTAGTAAGTCCATTGTCAGTTGCGTTCATTTTATAGATAGTTTTAGGATACCGTAGAAAATAATATGAAAAGGTCATGACATTATACCGGATGAGTTTTTACCGGAAGGAAAAAAATAGGCCATATTAGGTTAATGAAATAGACAGTATTGGGCATAGGTAGTTTCTTTTTTTTTCAAAGCCGTCATCCAATAAAGCGTTGTGTCATTTGACGGTCGTTTGTAGCCTATTCCACATAATTATATCATTAAATTAAGTACATAAAAGAAACTTCGAGAAAATATGTATTCCAAATAAATTTCGCATTATAGGAACCCTAGGAATCATAGGATCATAATCTAGTTACCTTAATTAAACTACTTACCAATAACTTCTATTTCACTTACCTAATACGCCCTATTTTTTCCTTACGCTAAAAAAACTCACCGGTATATTGTGTATTTATTTTTATCAATGTGTTACACAACGATGTCTTTGTGTTATACACACCGAACTTTGTGGGTTACATATGTACATACCTAATCATATTTATTAGTAATTGTAAAAGAAACTACTTGATATCAAAGTAGAGAATTTACAAAGTAAACATTACGCTTATTTAATTATCGCCAATGCCAGTATTGTATATCCTAACACCAAATAAAATGAAAATGATTAGATCACAGAGATCACTCATTATCGTTCAAATGTCACGAAGTAGTTGTGTTTCATCATTTTAAACTAACATAACCACGGAAATCAAAGGCGGAAATTGGTAAACACGTTTTTACCCGACTGCCGAAAGAAAGAGGGTAATGTTTTTTGAGGGTATGTATATCCGTTCCTTTGGCGCATCCTGTAGCCTAAACGGATTGACCGATTTCGAAGTGCATGGTTGTTAGATTCGTCTTGGTACCCCGAGTGTCACAAGATACATTTTATGGTAAAAAAATCCAACATCGCGTCCTTAAAATATGCTGTCGGGTGTTTTGGTTTTTAAATACTAAAATAGTTGTTTAAAGTTATATCATTAAGCCAATATACCTCAATGCGCTGGGTATTCTGGATGCAATAATACTGGTGTTGACCTCTTATAAGCTCAGCATAAGGCTATATGGCGGTTCGTATATAAAAAATACTCTGTCGTCGGTTCCCTTTCTCTGCTGCGACGCAGTGTTATTTTATTTGTCTAACAATTGATGTTTGTGTCGAAGTGGCGATTAAACAGTTTTTTTTTTCTTTCTTCATTCACAGTAAACACCAAGTAATAATATAACTTGTTCGTGTTTAGGTGGCATACAATGGCTTAAGTAGGTATCATTGTAATTATTTCCTCTTTCTTTTTTTATATGTATTCGGAACACGAACGGAATAAAAAGTGAGTAAATACAGAAAAATGTTTCAACAAGGTATATTTACAGATAAGATTATCCATCAATGAACAAGCGCGCGCGTACAAATAATTGATTGTATGCCATGTGGTTGACAATTTCAACGCAAAGACTACAATCCTCGGTAGTATAGTGGTCAGTATCCCCGCCTGTCACGCGGGAGACCGGGGTTCGATTCCCCGCCGGGGAGGCTCTTTTTTGTTTTTTTTTTTTTAGATCACTGGGAGTCATTTTGTACTTTTGTGTATGCTATCTTAATATAAAACTTTTACTTTTTAAATTCAAATTTTTTCAACCCTTCTATACGTGCAACGCGCCTTACGACAACGATGTAACACAAAAAAATCCTGAATCTCAGAAAAAGTAATTTACCCTTTTGTCCAGAAATTTAAAATACATCCCGCGGGACGATGAACTGATCCCACACGAGGGAAGTCACAGGATAGTAAATAATAAATTAAATTTTACTCTTGTTTCCCGATGCCTAATTGTTTGTTAGGAATTTATAGATTCCAGAAAAATAGTGACAAGCATAATTTAAATTTGAGATATAAGAACAAATTGGCTACCCCTATGGTTCAGACTAAGCAAAGTTAATACATCATTTGTGGGACACTGTATACGCTTTTATAATCTTATACCTGAGGATATCATTAATCTAACTGGAGAAAAAATTTAAAGATCATGTCAAAATAACTTTAGCCAAAAAAGGTTATTATAAAATTATTAGCATTAGCGCAATAGTTATATACCTTATTTTCTTAAAAAAAAGGACAACAATGATCCTGTGGGTTTCTTGCGCCGCTTCTTTTGTTTGTTGTTGTCACAGATGTTTTCCCTTTCCGAAGCGGTAGTAACTTGGACATACCGACTGACAGATAAATGCAATAAACCTTTTTTATTTAAATTGACACCCAGTAGATTTAAATTACATTCAACAAATGATATCATGTATCTTACGTTGAAATAAATGCTTGAAGTTATAAAGTTGAAAGATTTAATAATTTAACTTATGAATTAACATTTAGCAATTCACAACCTACACTAGCGCTAGAAAAGATCACAGTAATTTAAAGAACACTCCTATTGTTAATTAAAATGTCTCTAACGTGAGTCAACACATCGGCTATTCGCGTCATCTCCGCCGCTATGGTTTGCGCGCACTCCAGCATCCTTGTTGAGTTTTTCACAATTTGCTTCTCCAACCGAAGGAAGTGCGCAGCGGTGTCGTGATCTGTAAAGAAATTTCATTTTTATCGACTACCTCTCTTTCCAGTACGAGGAAATGGGATTCCGCTTTTTATTTATTCTCTGAAAATAAAAATACGTTTATTTTGCAGTATTGGTTACAATTTGATGAGTTTTGTGCTCGGTGTGATTATTGCTTCGATGTAGTATGAAAAAATGCCCTAGCTGGAAGTCAATAAAACTATTTTTTACTTACATTAGATTATGTACTCTAGTATGTATGTACTCAAGTGCATAATCTAATGCACTATTTTTTCGAATTGCCACTCAAAAAAAGCTTTTAGTTCACTGATTCCTTGGAATACATTTTGAATTTGGAACAAGCATGAATTGTTCGATTTATGTAGTACAAAATAAATATAATGTGCAAAACGTACTGGCTGGCTGGTTGGAATAGCCCGAGTCATGATATCCGAAATAATCTACATTCTTGCTGTGAAGGCTGCTTGATTCATCATTTGGGTCAGACTGGTGATGAATGCACACTCCATTTTGTGTTTAAATTATAAAATAATGATTACCTGAATCATTGGGATCCTCATCGTTCCTGTCTGCACTGACTCTCTTGTTGTGGAGATTGCTGGGTCCGTCTGTACCGTCATCTAGGTCAGACTGCGAGTGACGGCGCTTGTGTACTCTATTTGAATTGGATTGCATACCTGTTGGTCAATGAGAAAATAGATAGCAAATAACTAAAACAAGGGTGGAGGAGTAAATAAATTTACCTAATTACATTATGGTTGAACTAATAAAGAATACTACCTAACATTTCTATAGATAGTACATTAAAGAGTATGGAGGATCAAGGAAAAAAATGTAAGGCCGAAATTTTTAGGGCGGGAATAATAAAATATAGATTCATGCCGGATCTGATTTAAATCACCTAAAGATTTACGTTATGTATGTTTATGTATTTTACCTTTAAAATACATAAACATACAATAATTTACTAATATTATTTGCAATCAAAATACCCGATAAATTGAAAATTTAGAAAACACCTACGAAATCCCAACTAATATTATAAATGCGAAAGTTTGTGTGTGTGTATGTATGTTTGTTACCTCTTCACGCCTATACCGCTGGACGGATTTGGACGAAATTTGGTGGGTAGACAGATTAGCAAAAGAGATATGTCAATATTCAGGATATTGTCGAAAGAAAACGTATACAATATGGCTCGAATTAAAATAATTGCAAAGATGACTCTTCAAAACTATTGTAAGTTTAAATGAAATATCTCATTTATTTACACTTTATTTGCTTTCACATTAGACTGAAAAATTGTTGACTAATTAATATAATTTTTAAAAGGGAAAATTTCGTTTTTCTCTTTTTTTTTCTACAATGTTTGATTTCCATTGCTTTTATGGCTTTAACCAACTTCATTCAGGTTTCTGTTCATAACAGCCACCATAGAACACACTAATTTCTACTTTATCGTGATATATTTTCCAGCGCTATTTGATTTGCAAGAAGAGTTTTTAAAATTACTTTGCCCCTAATAAAAGAAAGTGCTTCTTTCATTCGAGGTCTTGGCAATAACCTACTTTCAGTGTAAGAGAGATGGAATTAATCTTACCACAATATTGATTCATTGAAGCAGTGTCATCATTATTCTGTTCATTATCTACTTCCTCATCAGATTCCTGTAATAAAAAAAATTATAAACATTCTGTACACATGTCATGTTAAATCATTGGTGATGATGTTGATTGTATAAAAAATACATAACGTCACGACTTCTATCCCAAATATAGTAGTCAGATCATCCCAAAGATAAGCATTGGGGTGTTTCAATAAAATAACGTACAAATTGTAAAAAAAAATGTATATTATAATGTTACATAACTTAGCAGTGGATTTTTAGAAGTGATTTGTCTTTGTTGGTGGGATCCTGTTTCTACATTTGGATTCTTAAGTGGTCCATCATGCGTACAGGTTCTAACTAAGCCCAGCTCTAACCAGAAGCACAAGCCTGGGGCGCTCATAGGCCTGTTTTTTTTTTTGAAATCTAAAGTTTTTACAGGGACTTTCACAAATTTTGTATGGCAGTCCCATCGTACCCTTTAACTAATCGCTACACTTAACGAGACACCGATGAGTTCATAAAACTGAATAACTTCCTGGCTCTTTCTCAGTTTGGTAGGGACAGAATAGTGTGAAACACTCCTACATCAAGTCCGTTCAGTTTAAGTTCACTCATTGTACTGGCCTGTTGTAATAATGGTTTTGATTTGGGAAAGTCATATCTGAATATACTCTAATGTATATACATATATATTAATATTCATTTTAGAGTACAACAAAATTTTTTACTGTTTGTTTGTACCTATATAGTATATACCTAAATATATTATCTAACTTATATGTAGAGACTACTATTATATAAACAGGGAAACCATTCATTGGCCATATATTAAGTTTAAGTTAAAAATGTATAATTTTTGCAACGCTATTGGTATTCGAAATATAAAAAAATAAGAAAAAAGTAATGCTTTCTGACCTCGTTTTAGCTAGCTTGTTTGTGGCATTAATGTCCAGTGATCTGCTCTTGATCCATTAACAATAAATATATCCAAGAATAGAGGCAGCATAATCACAGACAGATGATCTTATCTTACATCGCCATGGGTTTACACGTTTTTGTCTTACCATGACACATTTTTTACCGGCTCCGTGGCTCAATGTAAACAATATTAGGGTTACGATTCGGAGGTCGCGGGTTCGATCCCCAGCGGGGTACATGTTTTAAGTACTCGGTTTGGTTGGTGGTAGGGCATTTTAAAATGTCCGCCTGGCTAGCTACCACCATCTTATCTAAATCTGCCGCCAAGCAGCAATGTTAATAGCATTGTTGTGTTCCTAATGTCAGAGATAAGATAGCCAGTCCCCCAAATGTGTTGGGGTTTCCGGGGTCAGTACGCTTCCACCTTCGACCTCATCTTCACTTAACATCAGGTGTGATTTAAAAAAATGAATTTTGTTTTTATTATTACAAGCCTTCCGCCCGCGGCATCGCCTGCGTAGAATAACTTTATCGCGGAAGATTTGTTTCATCATTATCATCATATCAGCCGAAAGACGTCCACTGCTGGACAAAGGCCAATTAATTTGTTTATCCCGTGGGAACAATACAATACAAATACACTTTATTGCACGACAGAAAAGAAAATAGAGTTTCAGAAAAGTTTTAAAAGGCATTTTAAAATGTCCGCCTGGCTAGCTACCACCATCTTATCTAAATCTGCCGCCAAGCAGCAATGTTAATAGCATTGTTGTGTTTGTCATAGATAAGATAGCCAGTCCCCCAAATAAGATGTAGTTTCCAGGCAGTATGCTCCCACCTTCGGTCTCATCTTCACTTAACATCAGGTGTGATTGAGGTCAAGTACTAACCCGTTATGCGTATTAAACAAAGCACAGCTAGCACCAGGAAGACTCATTAGCATCTGAAGATGACAGGATTAGGAGAAAAAAAATAATAATTAGTTAAAATGCTACCAACCCCTTCGGCTAATGGATCATTCTTAATCACGACTCCATCTATGGCATTCGTCCCTATGAGGCTGATGATCCTCTCTTCCATTTCGGAGAGGGGCAGAATACCATCTGGAGGTGTGCGATTCTTGTCCTTAGCCACTTTTAGCTCGAGGGCCTTTCTGCGAATCCGGTACTTCCAATCACACCAATGCTGAAAACAAAGGTAATAAATAGTGTATAGTATTGATCCTTTAGTAACTCTACTACTTACTACCGGCGATCAGATGAAACTAGGTACTTCAAAGAAAAATTATTTAATTTTTTTTTTCTAATTTTGATTTAGGGACTTTTATACAAAGGGTATATATACTCCAGTCCCATCGTACCTCTTACTGACTTAATCTATTTAAATCTAATTCTAGCGAGACACCAATGACTTCACAAAGGCAAATAGACTCCGGGCAGCATTAGATTTTGGATGAGCTAGGATATCATGGAATATTCCCCCATCTAGTCTATTTAGCCTCTGTTCCATCATCAGTGTCTTTCGTTGGTGCTCGTTCCGGACACACTCCACTAATATATGGTGGACATCTTCTACAATACCACACACCTCACAGTTAGGAGAGCTGGTCTTTTCCATGAGATAGCCAAACTTGTTTAGTGGCATGTGTCCAGACCTAAGCGTATGAGACAAGAAAATTAAACACCAAAGTAACTTGGACAAAACAATACATTCCAACTGTGATGGTACCTATTATTTTTATTTAGCACAATTTTCAGTGTAGTTAAATTAGTGTTTTTTACACCGATGCATTTATGGTAAGTAATTGCTTAACCGGTCACTCTGAAATTCTATGGGGGGCCTATGTTCAGCAGTGGATTGATCGTCCCCATTATAATATAGGATGGAATATAAGCTGGACACCTTAAGTTCTACAACCATGCATACCATTAAAATAAATTATAAAATGAACATTAAATTCTTTTAATTTTTTAATTTGTGACATTGTTCCAAATGTTGGTAACCTTTGACCTTAGATTATTTACCTACCTTGGACCATGCCCGGCCATTCTTTATAGCACCATCATTCAAACCATTCAGTTTCTTAGCGCAAAGATTCCATAGCTTCAAGGAATGCAGTCGACCCCTCCTCCCCCGAGTCAGGCCCTTCGCCAGGGTCTCATGCTCTTGCAGGAAGTCCAATAGACCTTGCATTTGCTCGTAATTCACTAGTTTCCGCTTTTTTAAATCTATAAAAAAATAAATAGGTACTTATAAACCAAATACAAAAAAATACAGACTTTTTAAGTCAATTATACAAATAGAATGATTCAGTCAGTATCGGTGAGACAAAAAAAAATCCGGGGACTACGGCCCAAAGTAAATCCTACGTTTTGGTTGGAAGGCAAGCCTTTTCCAGCCTCACTAAGCTGAGTGCCCCTGAGATTCTTGCAACCCAATTATTTATTATCCTTGATGAGACTTATACGTTCAATCCTCTAGTTTTCTTGCGGATCGATCCACATTATACTTAATATTTTTTGAGCTGAGCTGAGGTTAGATGAGAGTTCTTTCAACTCCAGCCAGAATCAAAATAAACTCCAACCGGTTCGGTTAAGTAGGTGTGTATGTTGAGGAACGATATTAAAAATAACATTTAGAACAAGTTTTAACACTAACCTGCATCCATTTTTGCTAATGAAATGAGAAAAGCAACTGTGGATGACTATCCTAATGTGGAACCATTTAAAAAGTTTATATTTAGGTAATTTCTTATTTCTTCTTAGATTTTCAGATCGACTTCATTATCGAACGAAAACTAAATCGTTTTTCCTTCCTTCCTCATTATAAACAAAATTTTTTTTTTTTAGTTTTATTTTCTCCTTTCGGAGAAGGCAAAGGGATCTAGCCCATAACAGCCATGTCATATTTCTCATATTTCTTCAGTTTGTAAGTCAGTCTCAGTCAAAAAAAGTAATTCGTCGTATACTTGGCGTATACAGAGTCTAGTCACGGTCAAGTCATTCTTCAGTAAAGTGGCAGAATGCTTTACAAAAGATTTTGGCGGCTTCTTGTGGGAAAGCTCCGTTACGCACTTTAATTTACACTTCCCTTCACTTGTACACCATCACTAACGAGCTTCAAAAGTCAGAATGCACAAATTATAAGAATTATAAAGAAAAATGCTACTTCACTCGCCGAGTTCCCGCCAAAAAGCCTTATAAACAAAACAAGAAAGAATGAAGTACCACAGACAAGAAATAAGTGAGTTTATTGAACTTAGTGATAGAACCTAGTAGGTCTGTGGAAGTGAATGAGTGAAATTAAACAGAAAAAGGCGCGAAGGTTTGATTAATATGTATGTATGGTGCATAACCTTTGCCTATCCTATGTGGATAAATTAAACTAAAAAAAAAAAAAAAAAAATGATTAATATGTAGATTGGATGAGTATCACATTCCTTCAACTTATGTATAAACTTTAGAAATTAGAATTTGACCTAGATTATTCCTATCTCTGTCACTTAGGTCCTACTTTTCCTTGTAGTTGTAAGTTACCCTGGATAGAAAGAGAGGTGCGGGGACTAAGTGAAATAAAAACATAAGTAATTTCGCTGGGTAATTAATTATAACTGTTCATCATCATCAGCCCGTAAACATCCTACTGCAACCCTGTCTCTTTAAGTAACTTATTAGTAATCTGTGCTTTAGTGTGCGAACGACATGGCGAACGACCTGTGCAAAAAAAAAACTTTTTCATTGTTTTGCGACTGGATATTAAGGTGTCACTTATAATAAGTGACAGTGTTGAAATGTGTAATTCAACCCCAAATGGTATACTTGTCGAAATATTGAATGATTTATTCAAAGCCACACGAGTCTGTGTGGATCATCTTCGTAAGTCGCTTTCATGTAAATTGTTAGTTTTTGCTCATTATTTGAGTGTTACGTATTGTTTTTTTTTAAAGTCACTGTACTTTAATATTGCTAACACCATCCTTTTTTGGCTGCTTATCGTGATATGCAGCGTTCATAAACTTCAAACTTCAAGCATTTATTTCAACGTAAGATAAATGATATCATTTTGTTGAATGTCAATTTAAATCTATTGGAAATAAAAATAGGGCTAAGCATTTTTCGGTCAGTCAGTATTTCCAAGCTACCACCGCTTCGGAAAGGGAAATCATCTGTGGGAAAAACAGCGGCGCAAGAAACCCACAAGATCATTTTTCTTTTCTTTTCTATTTTTTTATATATTTAAAAGTATACAACTAATACAATTTTATAATTTTTGGGAGCTGGGTGAAGTATACCAAGCGTTTTTGTCATTCAGGTAGTCACTAATTTTGTAACAACCTTTTTTTTTAATGTTGTTTTGACATGGTTTTTAAATTGTTTTTCATTTAGATTAATGATATTCTCAGGTATAAGGTTATAAAAGCGTATACATAACCTAAGCGTTCGTTCGTCCATCTTCTCTCAATCATTTTTATTGGAATTTTCACTTAAAATATCAATACCGAAGAATTAGAAATGAAGTCACTACAGGAATCTACTGCTAGAAATTACAAATATGCTAGGGCCACACAACCCAATGTTCATATGATTTCTTCGTAATAAAGACTGAGCGGCATTTGAATAAAACACTTCAAACAATTTTTGCCCGACTACTTTGGTGAATCCAAAAAATGTATCATCGCGTCTTTAATGTCGTCATGACAAATCCAACATGGGGGATGCTAACAGTCATTTTGTCGCTTAAAAAAAAGGCAACTAATAACTCCCCTCCTAAGCTCCCCATCGAGATGCGTGTCAAATACGAAATAAATTCAAAAATAGGTATCAATATTTTATAAAAAATGTCCGAATAAAAACTTTAAAAGATTATAAAAACTCAAATACGGTTTTAAAATATCTATTTAGCTATAAAAAAATCAATAACAAGCCGAAATTACTCACTTGTTTTAGGCCGGAGTTTGACTCGGGTCTAAGGCCCGTAGTTTAGAATGTTGCTCAAGCGTAGATCTGAGCTTGAGCATAGTTAGAAAGAGATGCCGTTATACAAGTTACATAAAACTGTCCCTGTTTAACTGTCCTCAAGCTTGCTTCGCAGATCTTTGCTTGAGTAACGGGCTAAAAAGAGTTGATTAAAGTTATGTCGTCGTTTTTTATTTTTTATAGTTGGAAATTTATATAGCCGTAAACTTAGGCCGTAAAGGAGTTTTTAATTTTTTTTTAATCAATAATGGCAACACGCCATTCCAAGTAATAAAGCACTTATTACACTATCCTATTTGTAGAAATCAAATTAGGAACACTATAATTAGGAAATTAGAAGTTAGGAAGCGCTCATTACGCCATACTAAATGCAGAGACTAAGTCGACATACGTTACTGGTTGAAGGAAGGATGTTTGAACTAACCGAAGCAAGTGTATGCCGAATTAGTCTGCATTTAGGATGGAAGTAGTGCGGTCACGACCTTCCAATACACTAAATCGGAATCGAACTGTTCTAATTTCGATTACACCTTAGAGTCATTAGAGTTCCAACAAATAGGATAGTGTAATAAGCGCTTAACACCGTATACTCTGTCTACGTTCGAAGAAGTTAATAAGTATGTGGTCTACGTCACCATGGATAACACAATAGACAAAGTGCGCGCGCAATAAACTATGCGCGCGCATTGTTCGTTCACACACATTAACTTTCAGCGAACAGCGCTTTAGTTAAGCAAACTGTAGTCAAATAAAATACTTAAGTAAACAAACTAAAAAAATGTAACCAACTTCTATTGGTCGAAAGTTAGAAATCATCCCAGAGACTTATTTAGGCACTTATACGCACTCACTCTTCTGGCAAAGAATACTAAATACTTCTGGGCCCTTCTTTCGGTAACTTCCGATACCGAATTAACTATCGAACCATTTTAGAATATGGGTGGAGGAACAATCGATGGGAATTCCGTTATTTTTAGTAAATATCTACATACTATCTAGCCTATTTTACTTAAGTAGTAGGTACCTATCTACCTATCTTTTCTTTTCGCTTCTAAATAAAAGAAAACTATATAGAATTAACTGGTTTATTCATCAAAATTGTACACCTATTTCCTTGTAAGCTCGCACTCAACTTGGATATTTTCAACTCAGCTCCCCCAGCAAAGCGCTAACACAGATGAACTTTCTAGTATACAACTCTATACCACCCCACCCCGGCAAATATTTACTTCACGCCCAATATTTTATTATCCTACCAAAATGAGACGGTTGCACGGAATGAGCATTTACTAACACTTAGGATGTTTCAGATTTCGTCGTATCAAAATGTTTCAGGGTAATAAAATTGACAAGTGACGATCGTGTGTTATCGGCAAAGGTCTCCGATTTCATTTTCTTCCCATAATATTGGCATAGAAAGTAATGAAAATTGTGACATAAAGATAACGACTAGCCCGTCATCATCATGGTGTTTAGTTTGTGGAAACGGGTGAGTAAAAGATTATTAATTGCTACAGTGTCCAATGTAAACGCAAGATTTTGGTCAAAGGATTTAACTGGCTATTTATAGAGACAGGATATCGATTTATAAATTTGATTCCACATCCGCTAAGGTTACCCCAGGTTACGGTTTTAGTGAGAAATGGTCGTCTGGTCGTCAAACTGACCAGTTAAAAAGGGATTTTATAAAAGAACAATAAACTTCCTATCCCTTTTACCTGACACCTAACACTGACGTTAGTCCGCAACTACACCATATCACAAAATAAATGTCTGCCTAAGTACCTACTTCGCCACACCCATCGAATTCCTTGACCCCATACCCAAACCCCAAACAAAATGCGCATTAGGCTGTGCAAATGAAGCTTTTACGAACAATAATTACGCTATGCATTTACAATTTAGTGCACATAATTAAAGCCACAATTGTACAAATAGATGTAGGTACACTGTTTGTTACTCTTTATCTACTCTGTCTTTAGCTGGTGGTTATACCTACTCGGCAAATTGTGGTGATGGGAGGGTCGATTGTAGACAAGGTCAAGTTTGCTAATCGTTAAATGTACAAACTGTCTATGTACCTATACACTTGTATCCACCCACTCGACCATGCCAATTTTTATGCCTATATGTTCGGTACTTACTTGATAGAGACAATTGATTTTGTAAGTTAGTTGAGTGCCTGACAGAAAATTGATAGCAATTTACTTTATGAGTTATGATTGCTTAATTTCAGGCGCTGGAAAACATGTTTTATATATCAATCTCTAGTATAGTTAAGTGGTAACAGGTATGATATGATAACACAAAACCGCAATCCCTTTGGATATTGTTACCCAATGTCCGGTCAGGAAAAGTCTAATTGTTTTTAATTCCGTATCGACTATAGGAGCGTGGTTTATTGCTCTGTCCAAGCAAAGAGCCGTTAGCACAATTCTTTCGCATTAAATTAAAGTTAATACTAAGCAGAGATATTTAGTTCTATTACTGCCGTTTCTTATTCTTCACGAGTTGGTCTCTCTGTGCTGAGGATTTTGGCACCTCGAAACTTTCCGCTTCCCGATGGCATGCGTGACGCTTCTTCCTGTCCTCGGGCGGCGTGCCAAGCATCATACAGATGCGTGTCGAATATCATCCAATCAGAATAAGGCTAATTAGGCGAGTAACGCTAGTTGCAGCTGCTGGGCTTTTTTTTTTCATCCCCGCTCTAGATTTTTCACACTGGTGTTGAAAAGAATTTCTAAACATTTTGCGACATCATGTTACAGGAACTCTGAAACAGCTTCAGAAAATAAATCATATCAGCCATAGGACTGTTATAATTTAATGAAAAACGCAAGTTTTAATCTAATATATCAAGTTATTAGAGTATTAGTTTTACAATACAACATGAACGAACGAGTTGACAGCGCAGAAGAGCGGGACTTTACACATTTTTTAAATCATAGATAATGGAGAAAGGAAATAAAATTAGTCAGCCAGCCATGCTAACTAGCAAGGACATCCACTGCTGAACATAGGCATCTCGCATAGAATTCGCATAGAGTGACCGGTTGGAAGCGGCCTGCATCCAGCGACTTATTTATCAGGTTGTTTGTCCACCTTGTGAAAAGACGTCCTATGCTGCGCTTGCCTGTGCGTGGTCTCCACACGAGAACTTTAATACGCAACGAGCTATGGAGAGGGTGATGCTAGGCATTTCACTAAGTGATAGAATCAAGAATAAATAAATCCGTAAGAGAATGAAAGTTACTGACATAGCCCAACGGATTAGCAACTTGAAGTGGCAATGGGCAGGGCATATAGCTCGAAGAACTTATAGCCCCCTTTGTCTATTTTCGGCAGCTTCTGAGCTCCTGCAACATGATGTTCCAAAATATTTAGATCCTTTTATAGGCCGCTGCGTGGGAGTGGGAGCACCTTTCTGTTAGTTATTCATAGATGCGCACCACAGAGAAAATAGAGTTATCAGGAATAAATGTAGTAATTTAAGCATTTACTCGGCGTATGAAAGCAACCACAGCTTTATTGTAATACTTAACTTTTTTGTTTGAAACAATAAATAAAGGTGGTTAAAAATTGGTGGTAGGAGGTAACATAACGGTAACGGTAACGCTAAAAACTTCAATAATTTAACCTCGCTGTTTTACCCCACTACCCCAGAAAAGAGGATAATTATGGTAAAAAATCCAACATTTTTTTTATAACAATAATAATAACTTTATTTCCATAAAGTTTACAGTTTTATCTTATAATGTTATAAAATTACATTGCGCCGGCAATATACAAAATATTCAATATTTAAATTATTTAAAGTACCTATTGTTGTTCGATAATTTTACCTCGTGTTTTTTAATCCGAGTTACGTATTGTGGCAGTGGCCGTTAAGGCTTGACTTTCTTTATTGGGCAGTATTATGTGGTATTACAGTGGTTGGTCCACCTCCGCGCAGTCCGGCCGTGTCGGAAAATTCCCTGTCATTAACCCTCGGAACCACTTTTGCCGCCAATATTTATTTACAAACAACCAGACTGTACCCACTTATATAGATACAGTATACGCGGAGTGCTTTTATCAATGTGAAATAGAAATGGAAGTTAAAGTGGATGTGGTGAGTCCATAGGCATAAATGGGTTAATAGGGTGATTATCCCTTGATTGACACTTATTTTTAGAACTAGTTTTTAGAGTGTCTAAGGTCAGTAGGTACCTCCCTATTTATGTAGTTTTTAAGAGACTTGAAAAAAGGAAGTATACTCGTATGTATATATATATATATTTGTCAAATGTTAACCGATTTTGATGATTATTTTTTTATTTGATATTTACTGCCAGAGTGGTACGTACCATAATGGTTAAGATCTGATGATGCACTCCGGAGCACAGAATAGATAATAGTACAATCCGGAGATACAGAGTAGCACCATACTGATGTCATTTGTTGTTGACAATTTTTGGCGGTTCAATTATTTATTACCTCTATGACAGGGAAAAAAATAAAACCCATTTTGGTAGAAAAACTTGGTTGATAGAGAACCGCGCTTCACCAATGCTTGACCAACATCTGATGTTATACAGGTATACCAAGTTTTATAAAAGATACTTCTGTCAGGACAGGAGGAGTAAGCGTTTTCTTTTTAAAGTTAATAATCACAGTTTGGTGTGGGGTAGGTGCTTGCCTTGGCAAAATTACTTTGTAATTGATATTCCACTGGGGCTCGGGTACCGACTTTTGTCACAGCAACTACTCTATTACTGCGTGTCACGCAATTTTTTACCTTTTTCCAAATTACTTCTAATTACTGCGCTACGTGACATCCAATGTAGATCTTTATATACCTACCCATCTATAAGAAACTGCACAACAATGGTAACTTAGCCTTAGGAAACTCCTCATAAAAGAATTTTTCTTATGCACAATTGGGTCACCGTCGACCTGAATGAAGATGATACCGAAGGTGGAAGCGAGCTCACCTAGAACCCCCAACTTATTTGAAGGTCTGACTATCTATCTCAAGCAGCCGGAGCACTTCAATGCTAACAATATACGATTTGACCGGTAAGATGATAGTAGACCAATCATAATTCATGATAAACTTAATGATAAATAAAATTAGCGTTTCATCATTTAATTACATCTTTGTTGAGTAGATAAAGATATGGAACTACTGATTATTTTTTGATATTTTAGGCTTATGGTAGAAAAATTGTTCAGTTTTATCGTCCATGTTATTGAAAAGGAGAGACATTTTGAGAAAAGTAATTTGCCTTAGCGGTATTTGTTTTCGTAAAATAGTAGGTACAGTTTTAGCATCGCGACGGAACTATTATTAAAAAAAATGGTATGATTTTTCAATTGAAAATATGTCAGCAGACGACGAAAAAAAAGAATGACTAACTTAACTGATTTTGAAAAAGTAAATAATATTTGAATTTAGAATTCCTACACGCAAACAAAAGTTACACACGTTCAAGTAACCAATTGTAAAAGAAAACGAAAATTTCTTAGGGAAGAACTGAAAAAATTTATACAGTGTATGCTTGATCGTCCACATTATCGTATCGCATGTAAATGAATAATTGAAATGTCAATAAATTCAAATTCAAAAATGCTTTATTTTGTAGGTGTACTAGGTACACTTAAAATGGTCAGAATTAACATTTTTAAGCTACTGCTCGTTGACAAGGCAAATTTCCCCTGAGAAGAACAAGCAAGAAACACGAGGGGTTGCTATTTTTAAAAACAGGTTTTTATATTACAAACTGGCACAACAATATTTCATTATTAATTGTGAATTAGCCTGGTTATGCGAACGAGCTGGCTATGTCCATCGAAGTTTATCATTTAATTAGTCTGATATTTTATAATATGCTTTCTTAATAAGTTTCTGTTTTACAGTATCTTTAAATTTATTAAAAGAAAGATTTCGTATTTCATCAGGCACCTTCAGGCACCTTATTGAAAAAGCGTATACATAACCCTTTGAATGAATTACTGATTTTGCGGAGGCGACTTATGTGACCTGCAAGTTTATCTTTATTTCTTGTATTGACATCATGTCTATCACTATTTTTCCTAAATGATAATGATGAATGAAGCAAAGGTACGTCATTTGTCCTCAATTTTGATAATTCTGTCAGGTTACCTACCCATTTCTATAGCCACAAGCTATCATGGAGTAATTAATTGAGTACACCAGGTAATTTGCCACACCCATCTTCAATTACTTAAGTAGGCAGGTTATATATACTTGTACATGTTATGGAGTAAGTGATAGCTAATCAAAATTGGTCTGTCAATACCTACACTGTAATGGTCCTGCAGCCTAATAATTAAGTTAGCTCTTGGGGAACAGGTGCGGTTAACGCGATTGAATTTCTTTTTTAATTATAAAATAACTGTTCCCCCAAGTCTTTCGCGGGAATTTGTTGATAAACATAGATAGAATAAGGGAAGTTATCACAATCCGAAAACAATAAAACATCCATATTGTCGAATTTTTATTTTTAGATAAAACCAGTCTAATTCGTGTCGGAGCTTCCTTTTGCGGTGCATTCTGTAGTCAGAATATACATTTTCTCGGAGAGCAAGAGGAGAGCTTTACCTAAATCACACGATCTTAAGTGAATATGAAACCGAAGGTGGGAGGAACTGGAACTCCACACTTATTAGGAGAAGTGCTGGCTATCTTATCTCAAACCGCGCCGGAAGGAGCAAGCCAGGCAGACATTTTAAACATGTCTTACCACGCAGCTAACCAAATAAACATTTGCCCCGTTGGCAATAGAAATCACGACATCTGTCTCATAAACATCATGTTGATCACGTTGAGCTAGCCAGTGGGTAGAAGTATGTGGTATATACCTAAGTACCAAAAAAAAACAACAAAATTATCATGATTAAAAATCGATTAATACCTTCGATTGGCTCTATTTTGCATCCAAAATACGAGAGCTCTATGGTGTACCGATAAAGCAAGGCTAGCCATTAGCCTCGGCTCGCGTGTGATTTGACTACTAACTAGGTACAACCTGAGTGCTTTCCTACTGCGCACGTAAACATTAAATGGTCACGGTCGATGAACGATGTCTTAACACGATAAGAGAAGACCTATTCGAACCATCTGGGCCCTAAAATCCGCAAAAATTTTAGTTCAGTTTCGCTTCGATAACGATATAATAGCAATAGTTTGTGTCATATAGGTGATAATAGTGTAAATCCAAATTGGGTAATATTTTATTACACGTGCGACTCAGGAAGAAGGGTATTATTTTTATAGTATAATTGTATATAATATATAGATATCAATGTTACCTCCTGCAGCTTAAACGGCTTGACCGATTTTCAAGTACAAGGTGTCGTTAGATTCGTCTTGATTCGTCTTGAGGCCCTACTTAGTCAGCAGCTGGTAGTGCAAGGACGGTTTCGCCCTAGGAACGTTTTTTTGCTCTCGTTAGTTAGTTACCAATATTCACTCTGATGACTTAGGCAGGTATCGCATAGAATTTGGGTCAGTCCTTCGATAGGTGATGATGATATTTTCATAAAAGCCCCAGTGTGCCGCTTCGGTATCTACTGTTACACAAGCGTGCATTGATTTCACAGTCTTGATTCGTTAGTATGAGAGCCAATCAGCTATGTAGAATGTGGTTGAGGTAGGTATGCAAGGTACACACTGCTTCAAAAGCGACGACACTAGAACCCATACTAATCGCAATGATAAAAAAATCCCCTTATTTTTATGTTTTGAGGTTAATATTGCTGGACCGATCATTGTGGAGACCTTGTCTTTCGGCTGATATGATGATGATCAGGTTAATATTGTGATTGGGTATTACGACAGAGCTATCGTTGGGTTCATAACAGTCGTTTGTTGTTTAAAACGACGGCTGTTGTGTTTAACGGCGTTTTATGCGTGGGTGTGTGGGTGTGTATCCAGTCAGATGTATCTCAGTAGTAATGCGTGGTTCAATTTCAGAACGGTTTTTTATATAAGAGTAAACGAGGGATCAGTCATGTTTGATGAAAATCGGAAAATAAAGTATTTGGATGACACCGCAGTCCTTCCGGGTTTTTCTAACTTTTCAATTAAAGTTATTACTCCGTGTATAACACAATTCTCGTGGAAGTCTGCGATATACTTTATAAGTATAATACTTGCTCACCCATTATTGATCAATATGAAATACCAGAACATATACGTAGGTTATCATGAAAGCAAAGGAGTGGGCATCGTCTTGACTTTATGATTTCAATAAAATTGACATTAAACGCCATAACGTCGAAATCTCTTTCACAAAATTAGGGTGACCATTATGGTGTTTATGGCCGGACATAACTGAAATCAATGCCGAGACACGAGACACCCCACCGAAGATTAGATTTTCCATCTGAATATCTGGCGTTGAACACAAGGGGAAGACGAGAAGAGAGTTTTTGGACACTAAAAATGTGTTCAATAAAATATCTCGTGACGACTCTGACATATAGAATGAAAGATTTTTTAGGTGTATGATTTTATTTAGAAGTGGTACTGCAGTGGGAATAATAATCATCATCAGCCCGTAAACATCCCACTGCAGGGATATAGGCCTTCCCTCGTATATGAGAGAGTATGAGCCATAGTCCACCACGCTGGCCCAATGCGGGTTGGGGACTTCCCATGCCTTTGAATTTTTATTTCTTAGGTATGCAGGTTTCCTCACGATGTTTCCTTCACCGTTTAAGAGCAATCGGATAAATTTACATAAGTAATTAAATGGTGGTGGGAATAATAGTGATACAAATTGCTTTAAAAATGTCACAAATAAAAAATTGTATGGTGTTGTGTTCCTGGTTGGTTGCATCATCATTTTTTATATTTTCGATCCATTTCTGTCTTGACAGATTAAAAATACAAAAAAAATACTTTTCATTCAAGAAGTCGGAGTTCTCATGATATTTTGCAATATCTTGCAGATCTCGAGAGTCCGATGATAATCCCGTTGCTTTGAGAACCTGTCAGTTAAATACACAGTTAAATAATATCATGAAACTTTGACGGACAGTAGCGTCTCTAGTTCCGAAAAATCTGCGACAGCAACAGTTCACAGCGTAGCGACATAAATATTTAGGATAAGCAATACCTAAGGCCTAAATCCAACAGAGAACTCTATGGTTTGTTGATCTATTTTGACACATTTTGTCATGCCAAAGGCGGAATACCTAATTGACGGCACCTGGAGCTTAATTATTTTAATTTACGAAACTTATATGTTTCCTTTCGAACGTCTTTGCCGAAAAGCGACCATTTCCATTGACCCCACAAAATTTCCAACGAACACATTATAAAATGAAGCTTATTTTATAAAGATTGAAATATTACCTTCTATTATAAGAGGCGACAATAAGCCGCAAGGCTTAACTCAGTTTCAAAGTCAAATAATTAATGTGACAAGTTTACTGATAGAACCATAATGCCGACCTATCGTACCGTTAGATGAACAGTTTAGTGTGATTATTTGCACAAATCGTTATAATCGGTCGCTCTGGAAATTTATAAGGGAGGCCTATGTATCATTTCCTATTTAATTGCAGCATACAGTCCACCCGTCCACTTCGTCGCCAGCTTCGAAGCATGTGGCGAAGCCGGGTGTGCCCATTAAAGGGCCTTACGGCTCCTGGTGTACTCCTGATTCATCACCTGCTCATGCTGCGTAAGTATATCTAATTACTTAGACCTGTACTGATCTAGTCTTAGACAGCAAGCATGTGTATCAAGTTCGCTTTTAAATTCTGAAGGTTTAGGGATATAGGAGGCAGAATCTTCCGGCGCCTAAAAAAATTATGTATTAAACAAGTCTGTATTCAAAGGAAACTTTTTTATATTTTGTGATCGAAGTGCGTACTGGCTTCTAGCTGGTGCGTGCCTACGTGTCCCCATTTTGGACACAGTCCATACAGTCTAATGAGCGAGCTATGGAGGCAAGTAGGTAATGTAGATATGGATTAGAAGGATATTAATAGAGGTATTAAATTAAACTGTGATTATTCGTTTAGGTAGGTACCTACATTACAAGTTTATATTTTTTTCTAGGTTAAATTCCAATAATGAGGCCAAATCTGAGATACAAGGCGATGCTGCTCAAGCAAATACCAAGGGGTAAGTTAAGATAACAGTTTTAATATATAAACTTGTAAGTATTCGACCTTCTCACTTACCTGTTACAATCACATAACAAATTACTGTAGTAGGTACTAGAAATAGCTCTTAGCTCAAAATAGTTTATCATTTCAAAAATACCGTCCTTTACGCCTGGTACTATATAGCCAGGACTCCGTTGACGAATTTTTATAAATAGCAAATTATGTACTTATATGTGTAATTATGTAGAGTCAAATGAAAAAAATCACAATCTTAAGTTTATCACGTGACGACCGCATCGATTGTGAATTGTGATTTTGAACCTAAAGGCAATAATGTTACAGGAATGTTTTCTTCCAAATGCAAAAACTTCGGCTGTTTGCTAACCCTGCCATCCTCAAGTTATCAAGCAAGGATGACATCAAAGAAGACGAGGACCCAACGGTACTGGAAGACCTGGAAAAATCTAAGTCCAGGGAGAGTTTTCTGGAAAAGTAACGTATTGTTTTCTATAAATGAATATAGTGCATAAGAAAAGTTATTAAAGTCAGCTAAATCAAAAAAGTTACACGATAAAAGACGACTCTTAACAAAAATTTAGCAATTTAAAACTTAATATTTCCGAAACATCCCCGAATCGAGAAACTGCTTCAAGATACCTAACCCCATTTTTGAACGACCTATCCAACGACACTACACACGATGGGGTACAAAAATAAAAGAAAATTTTTCGTCGCTTCTCCATTGAATTTTTGCTCAGCATTATCTTTTGTCAACGAACGTTTCGCCGGCAGTCGCTTCGCCGGCGATCGTTTTGCCTGAATAATATTTGGGAAATTGTCTTTTCGTCTCCAAACGCAAACAATAATAATAAATGCGAAAGTAGCTCTGTCCGTTTGTTTGTTATAGAGAACTAACATATGATCGAATAATAGCTACTACTATTGAACTCAAATATTAAAAAAAAACATTCTTTGTGCAATAAGTATATTTGACTAGTCAAAAATCATATGAACCCAAACTCGGTGGGTTTACTAGTAGCCCCTGAAGATTTCCACCATCCACCTCCTGGCTCCATCATCAGATCAGCTCCAAGATACCAAATTATAGTGTTTTCATCCGAACTACATATACATACCAAGTTTCATTTCGATATGATAATTAGAAGTAGGTTAAAATTTACTTCCAAGATTTGTTAGTTAGTTACAAGAACCCAATACAAGATTATTTGTTGTTTACCTGAAACCTGAAATTAGTTTGGTTAGTTTGGTTAGAAGTACTTATGTTCTATTACATAGAATTGATTCCGGCTATAAAAATTTGGGGTTATATTTTTTCCTTAAATATTTTTATACCGGATTAGTTTTTTTTTACCGGAAGGAAAAAAATAGGGCATATTACGTAAGTGAAATAGAAGTTATTGGCATTTGTAGTTTATATTTTTTTTAAGACATCATCGAATAAATCGTTGACATTTGACCGTCGCGTTTGTAGCGTATTCCACATAATTACATCATTAAACTAATTAAATTAAAAAAAACTTGGAGGAAACATGAGTTTTAAATAAATTTCGCATGATGAATCCCGCCAGTCGCATATCAATCTCCGGTCAGCGCGTGCGACGATGATGGTTTTGAAAAAAAATATTAAAGTAGGTACCTATGCCAATACTTCCTATTTCACTAACCTAATATGCCCCATTACGGTAAAAAAACTCATCCAGTTTAAGGAATGATAAACACCCTACAATCGGAAATATAGGTAATGGCAACTGAATCCTTTATTTATATTTAATTTTTTCTAGCCATATTGATTACAAAATTATATGATCTAATTGGGCTGTATCGGCTTTTTGGCATACAAAATATAACCTTATATAAAAGCGTGTTAAAAACAAAACAAAATTGAGTTTAACAACGAAGTACATGTCTTTTTGTCGGATATGCCTCATGAAATATCTACATAGATTTTTTAAGTCAACATTAACTATAAAAACAATGGATCTGAAAGCCATTTTATCTACTTTATAAAACTTAAATTTTTATGTTAGGTACAATCTATCGCATGAGAAAGGGGAATCATCATCGTCGGTGGAGACTCCTCAAAGCCCCGTACCATCATCGCCTGTGAGAGAAAAGAAATGGAAAGGGTTCCGTCTGCCAGCCTTCTGCAACCCCATCGTACCTATCGACCCTCAAGGTGAGAACTTATTTTTCCATTAGGGACGATCCATAAATTACGTCACATAACTTTAACGTCTTTTGACTCCTCCCTCGTTCTTCTCACAAAAGAGATGAGAGCTGATACGTACATTTTGACCCAGGGTAACGTGACGTAATTTATGGCCGAGCCCTATTTCTAATCACTATTTTTTTTCCATTTGACTTCTGCACAGGTTTTATTTTACGAAAGTGTTGTATTCATTTAGCACATTCAATTTCTACCAATTTATAATTTTGTACCAATTCAAATCATATATTTATTATTAAGAAAGCAAACGGCGTTACAATAATCGTATTAACTACGAGTAGAAGTTTATTAAACTAAGTCACTATTATAGGCTAATAATTGGTTTCCCATAAATAAATAATTACTCTAAACACTATATAGACGCTAGTTAGTACTTCTTATAAGCGAGTCGATGGCAAAGGAAGGGTAGTAGTTAAACATGAGGAAATATCTAACAATTCTAACTACATAGTAAAGACAGAAAGAAAAGACAAGAGAAGGGACAGCGTCTAAATACTACCATAGAAAATTATATATAACGTTAATTGAAAGTGTTTAAGATATATTATTAAGTGTGAATGATATAATATATTTAGTTCGCCGGGGAACTAAATATAATATATCATTCACACATACAAAAAAAAAGCTGTGTTAAAAGTTAATTAACTTTGAAATGGCTGAATCTATTTTCATGAACTTGGCTAAGTACCTTTCGCCTAGTTTAATATTAAATATAAAAAAAATCGCACTCAAATTCCGATTTGAGTGCGAATAATGCGTGGTCCGCCACGCATTATTGTAATACATCCGGATGAAGAGTTGACACACACGCACAAACTGACACACACACAAACACATAACATCCGTGGTTTTCCGTGGGGGGTTAAAAGTACATACCTACTCAAAAATATACGTACCTACACATATAATTGAAATATCGTGATGAAAATTCGTCAGAGTTACTTACTACAAAATTTAATTACGGATAAATAGAGGTAGGTCCTAATCATCGTCGCAATAATCATGATTATCAGTTCTGCCGGTCTGCTCAACATCAATTTCGAATGATAGCTTTGTTTACACCCAACGAGCGTTACATTTTCCGACTCATCGAAAGTTATAACCGCAACTAGTCGACTCCCTGTGGAGTTCCCGATTGATGCACGGTCATTCATTTTGTACGTAGGTGTACACATGTATATCTTCTGGCTGGATGCATGTTTACCTACTCTGTGTTTCAACACTTTTAAGGGTGGGAATATATGTCAGATTTTGTTTCCGATTGTCTGACCAGACTATCTGATCGTATTTACTCGATACACGTCCGACTTTACGCCAGACTTTTTCTAAACTTAGCCGTTCTCTAGCTATTAACCCGATTGCATGCGGATCAGAAAGAAAAACAGGACGATGAATTACTGTTACTTATTGCATTTACTTACTGAAAAACAAATTAAAAATATTTGCTCATTTTGACGCGAAAGAAGAGAAAACTGGTAATAAAATCGTAAACACCTGTTTCCGATTCGGACGTCGGACGTGTATTGAATGATGAAACAAAATAATAGCTCCAACACCTTCCGATAGTTTGATCAGACTATAGATCCGACTATCTAATGGAAAAATCTGACGTATATTCCTAACCTCTGCCGAAAAACGACGGTTGTTATGTGTTTCAAAAAAACTGCACTCAATTCGGACCACGCATGACTGAAATATATCGGACAAAGACTAAAAACTGTTTTATTCATTCATTCATCATCAGTCCGTAAACATCCCACTACAGGAATTTAGACTTTCTCTCATATTCTTATATTATGGACTAAACATTTAGTTAGACTCAACAACAGTTCTTAGCCATGTTTACGAAAATCGGTTAAGCTATTTCGCAGATATTGGGGTATTTCGATTACATCATAGTCTTTCGAGGGTCTTCTAAATTTTATTTATTTTTATATTTATGATAAATCTCTGGGGTAGTTTCTTAGCTATGTTTGATGGAACGTAGACAGTTCGTTCGCTTTAACTGGATGATCGTTTT